>CAJNDS010000668.1:317554-387554 GCA_905221605.1 Symbiodinium natans
CAACTCCCTGAAGCCCGGAAGCATGACATTGACTTCGCCCTGGCCCAGTGCCGGGTGACCTATGCTTGCGGCCAAGCCGAGCAACGTCATTGAGGTTTGACTGTCTTCGCGAATCGCGAGAACTCACTCGCAAGCACAAGGCCTTTTGCAAAGCAAAGGTGTGCGCCTTTGGAGTCGACAACGTTCTTCTAGTTTGGGTGTGCTGAGGGGTTTAGGGTTTAGGGTTTAGGGTTTAGGGTTTAGGGTTTAGGGTTTAGGGTTTAGGGTTTAGGGTTTAGGGTTTAGGGTTTAGGGTCTGGGGTCTATAGGCTATAGGGTCTAGGGTCTAGGGTTTAGGGTTTGGGGCCCCGCGCAGCGGAGAGAAAAAAACACGTGGATTCAAAGCGCAACCACTGGTGGGGCGGTGGGGGGTAGGGCAAAAAGGGAATAACAGAGACCAGCCCCGCGCAGCGGAGAAAAAAATACCAAAAAAATTGCCCCTTCGGACTCCTTATTTTCCGCTCCATTGTAAAAACAAAAAAGCGGAGCTGAAATTAAGCCCCCCCCCCTCCCCCCCCGCCAGCAGCCTCCCAGCCCCGCAGCCCCCCAGCTGCAGCCCCATTGCCACAATTCCTGATCCAATCCGCAAAAGCCTTAATTTCAGCTCCGTTTTTTTATAAAAAAAATGGAACTGAAATTAAGGAGTTTAATTCCTGAAAATTCCTGGCATCAACTGCAAAATCCTTAATTTCAGCTCCGTTTTTTTATAAAAAAATGGAACTGAAATTAAGGAATTTTTGTCCTGAAAACTCCTGGCACCAGCTGCCAAATCCTTAATTTCAGCTCCATTTTTTTATAAAAAAACGGAGCTGAAATTAAGGAATTTTCGGGTTGGATCAGGAATTTTGGCCATGTAACCCAGTTCTTAATTTCAGTACCGTTTTTTTATAAAAAAACGGAGCTGAAATTAAGGATTTGGCAGCTGGTGCCAGGAATTTTCAGGAAAAAAAACTCCTTAATTTCAGTTCCATTTTTTTTATAAAAAAACGGAGCTGAAATTAAGGATTTTGCGGATTGGATCAGGAATTTTGGCCATGCAACCCAGTTCTTAATTTCAGTACCGTTTTTTTATAAAAAAACGGAGCTGAAATTAAGGATTTGGCAGCTGGTGCCAGGAATTTTCAGGAGAAAAAACTCCTTAATTTCAGTTCCATTTTTTTATAAAAAAACGGAGCTGAAATTAAGGATTTTGCGGATTGGATCAGGAATTGTGGCCATGTAACCCAGTTCTTAATTTCAGTTCTGTTTTTTTTATAAAAAACGGAGCTGAAATTAAGGAATCATCGCTGCGGAGGGGGGTGGGAGGGGATGGGGAGGAGAGGGGGGGGGGGGGGGGGGGGGTCTGAATTTCAGGTTTGTGATTTCAAAAATATATAAGGTCTGGGGCCTGCGGCCGGGGCTGGGGCTTTGTGGGTGGGGTCAGCCCCACAAAATAAAACATGTGGCGGGGGCACTTCCCCACACCCCCCACCCCCCACCCCCCAACCCCCCTCACGGAAATTAAGGAAGGTCTCAGTCTCGGCACCCAATCGGCAATTTTTTTCTCCGCTGCGCGGGGCTGGCCTCGCTTTCCCCTACCACCCACCGCACCACTGCTTGCCATTTGAATTTTTTTTTCCGCTGCGCGGGGGGAGGGGGGGGGTTGGACGTGCGAGAGTTGAGGGGTGTCGGACAGGCATGCTAAGGAGGGTTATAGGGGCTGGGCTTTCTCTTAGGAGGGTTAGGGGCTGGGCTTCAAACTTGCCCAGTTTATCATTGAGTCAAAGAGTCGACTCTGGCGACGACCCGACTCAGTGCTGACTGACAAGAGAAAATGTGGAAGTATTGGGCATTGGGCATGCTCCGCTGTGTGTTTCTTTCCTTCTTTCTTTTCTTTTGTTCGTTCGTTCTTTCGTTTTTTAATTTTTTCACCGCCCTCTCTATCTCTCTCTCTCTCTCTCTGGCGTCTGAGTCCGACTCTCTCTGTTTCTATCTATCTCCTTCCATCCCTCCCTCCCTGCCCTCCCTCCTTCCATCCTTCACTCATTTCTTTCCTTCTCTATATCCTGTGTTTTCCCAGCTCCCTCTATCTTCATTCTTTTGTCTTCTACATTTTATCTTTACTTTTATTTTTCATATTCATTTCTTTTATTCTCTTTTATGCTTCTCTTTATCTTGTCTTTATCTTTCTTTCTCTTTATCTTTCTCGTATTCTTTCTTATTCTCTGTCCCTTTGCGCTTTCTGTTTTTGCATGTAGTGTTCAAGCATGTGATCGTGCAGCGGCAACGGCAGCAGCTAACTTTCTGTGAGCTGTGAGTCACTGTGAGCCACACATTGGCTGGTCATCGACGTCATCGATATGCTTTAGTTTTAGCGTGAGATTTTAAACACAGTCATTGTGGCGATTGTTATGTCACTGATTTTGTGTCTCCTTGGAGAGTAGGTGCTTGCCATGGGGACATGAAACGTTCCTCTGACGGCAGCAGTAGTGCAGCAGCTGCCAAGGCGAAAACACAGCCGACGGAGCAGTCGGAACGAACTGCAGTTTTGTCACTTCAAGCTGTGTTGGGGTCAGACGAGGACGACGAGGGTGAAAAGGTGTTCAGTTCCTCACGCAGCTCCAGTTCGAGCAGCTCGAGTTCTTCAAGCTCTGTCACCGTCACACACACTGAAGTTACAGGCCCGACGGCAGCAGTGACGCCAGAGCATGTGCCACAAGAGAAGCCTGAAGACGCCGACTCCGAGGCACGCGACTGACTGAAGTGTTGAAATCAGTAAGGTAGCCGGTAGCAGTAGCAGCAGTAACGTTAGCAGACAATCATGTCCACTTGTCGCCTGTCGCCAGAGGACAATGCGGAGGATGTGTACACGGATCCTAACGCTTGGCAGGACATGCACAATGCATGTGTGGCAGCGAGACAAACACGCAAGGCCAATTGGCCTGACGGCCCAGATAATTTTGCTGACCTGTTTGGTTGGCACGGATACAATGCTGGGGTCCTGCTTGCTGAGTGCGCGGATGCTGCCTCAAACAGGCAGAATCTGATTCACTTGTGCAGCCAGGGCATTTTGCATCATGATGCATACTCGGGACTTGGCACGGCATCCATAACCTTGAAGCAACAGCTGCGTGAGATGGGATCTTTCTTGGATGGATTGCTAGGACGAATATTTCTGCAGCTGTTCTGATTGTCTCTGTGATTCTGTGAGTGTTCCATTGTGAATTGTGGTCTCCGATCAGGACCCGGCAAAGGTTTTCCGCGGGAGGCATCAACCCTTTATGAATGCGGCTCCTCGTGTGACAAAGGGAAGGATCCACAGCGGGCTCTGCGGGGACTTTGCAAGGCCAGGACGTCTTGTCTTGGTCTAAGTGTCTTGGTCTAAGTGGAAGTGGAAGCCGGAAGCAAACCATTATGTTTATTTGCATCGCGCTGCGTTCAGAGTTAGAGCAGCAGGACCACGCAGTATCCCATATACATCGCAGCTTGGAAGAGCGTCTAGTGCCAGCCGCCATCGCCAAGATGAAGACAATTCGCGAACAGATCGAGTATCAAATGGAGCAAGAGCTGAGAGCCTTGGCGCAACAACGATCTCGTGATACGTGTCTGTGTGTCTGTGTGTGTGGGTGTGTGGGTGTGTGTGTGTGTGTGTGAGCTGCGGCAGCTGAGGTGAAATGGACATTGATGTCGACCCCGAGGCAACGACTAAGGCAGCAAAGTCACGTTATGGAGCGTTGCTCCTAGACGAGCTGATGACATACTTGACGACAGACAAATCTGTTTGGGTGAATGAGGCGCCGTGTCTGTTGAGCCACGATTCAAAACGCCAGAGCAAGGCTGCCAAGGCTCCTACCGCTTCCATGTGCACAACCCCCGTTGGAGCCGTCCGAAAAGGGAATGATGAGCGCCTCCGGGTTTCGTCAGCAGGGACCACCTGCGTGGACATCAGCCCGTTTGGCAGCATGCAAGGGCTACTAGGCCCGAGTTGCGAGCCACTTTGCATTTGGTTAGCAGAACTCGTCCTGACGCGTCCAGTGACTTGGTTGCGCGACGTTGTCGTTTGACGCTTCAGTGTTGCTGCACGCTTGTGCGTTTTGTGCGTCGTGGTTTGGCGAACAAAGGACATCGTGCTGCATGAATGTACATCCAAATTCAGCCGCGAGGTATTTGTAAAGTGGCTGCCTCGCTACCACATTCTACGACCCATGGTGAAGAATCAGGAGGCACTTCTATCGCCGCATCAATTTGCGTGGCCAGTTTATCGTCCACGCCTGTACACAGTCCTCATCAACTTGGAGACCATGGAGGTTCCAACACGCTTCAACGAGACCCTGGAGTTGCTGTACCGCAAGTGTGTTTTGGACGTTTCAGCGCTGTTCGCTGCTCCCAAGGAGCGGTGGTGTGTGAAGCTATGCAAGGTGAAAACTGTAAAAGCTTGAATGAACATTGGCCATGAACGACCACTGGAGGAAGAGGTTCAAGCAGAGAGGGCGGAGGCGGCAAAGAAGCTTCGCAAACCCTCTTCGAGTGCTTTCGCGGATCTTCTCCCAGGACAGGGCGGCAGTGTGCCACTGATCATCGGTGTTTCCAGTCGCTTGCTGCTGGAGGAGCGAAAGGGTGCAACCTCCAAGGCTACAAGCAGCATCTAAGGGTGACAAGGAACTTGGAGAACGGTGCTTGGCTCAGGGCCCCAGGGTTTTGAGCCAGAAACACAGCTGGGATTTGCGCCAATAGGCTCCGGGTCAGGGCTGTCACTAGGACAACTACCTAATCTAGCCAACAATAAAGTTAAGGTGCGTTTGCTGTGGTGGCCAACGTCACGCAGAACCCGAAAGTTCGTGCAATAGTATCCCCGTACTTGCCTACGCTCATGCGGACCGGACTCATGTACCTGATCGCGAACAAAGACTTGGTGGACGTGGAAGAGCGGTGGATGCTTCCAAAGGAGTCGGCTGATTGACTGGAGTTGTGTAGTGTTGTTGTGATTTGTGTTGACGGTAGCGAGAAAGCCGACAGGAAACATTGCATTCCATGGGCCATTGCATGTATCCGGAGCATTGTGGAAATCAGCCATTCCCCGTACACGACATCCGCAACTTGTCCAGCGCTGGTTTGCGAGCGCTGGCTGGGAATGAGCTTTCTCTGCAACCTAGTAAGCCCGCTCCATGTGGGGGGTGTAACAACCGCGTGTAAAAGCTTACAGTGATGCGACTGTGAGGCCATGCACTGCTCGGTCGTGGGAGCAGTGTGGGCTGTGATCTTGGTGCGAGTCCGCTTCAAGAATAGTGTGGACAGTGTGGAAGAAGAGGAGGTGAATGAGTGATGGAAGCGAGTCTCATGAGGCACTTTGCAGGGAACCGACGTAATTCACCACGGTAAGTAAAGCCGGCAAAGCCTGCTGCAAATCATGTCAAATTGTCACATCTCAGTGAAAGTGAAGAGGTTTCGCTCGGAATGGAAATCTCTGCAGCGCCAGTCAGCCACGCCACGCATTCCTTTTCTTGCTTGTCCTTGTGTTGTCTCCTCGTTCCATCTCAGCATTTATGCTTCAAGGGCTTTTGGTCTTTCGTCGCCGTGGGCCAGGAACGCTGGTCCAGTCCAGACCAGACTCCGACTCTGACTCAGCTCAAACTCTGAGCTCTTGCCTGATAGGTGTCGCTGAGGCTGTTGGGGTTCAGGCCTCTCAGACATCATGTCGGACAAGCTCTCGGACGACGGGATGCAGCAGAGTCTGGGCGCCGCCGCGCCTCTTCAACTTGTGCAACACTACTCTCAAGTCAAGTGTGTGGTGTGCAAGAAGAACATCATGGTCAGGGCAAATATGTATCTTGGACGAAGTTGAGTTGACTAGCGTCTTTTATGTTGTGAGTCGTCTGAGTCGTGAGTCGTGAGTGAGTTGTCAGTCAGGTCAGGTTGGTTGAGTTGGGTTTGCTGCGTTACTCTCTGGGAGATTTGGGGTTTGGTTTAGGGTTTATAGGGTTTAGGGTTTAGGGTTTAGGGTTTAGGGTTTCGGGTTTCGGGTTTCGGGTTTCGGGTTTAGGGTTTAGGGTTTAGGGTTTAGGGTTTAGTGTTTAGGGCCCAGGGTTTAGGTTTAGGGTTAAGGTTTTAGGGTTTAGGGTTGAGGGAGTTGAGGGTTCAGGGTTTAGGGTTTAGGGTTTAGGGTTTAGGGTTTAGGGTTTAGATTGTGTTTAGGGTTTGGGTTTTGGGTGTAGGGTATAGGGTTTAGAGTTTAGGGGTTTAGGACGGCTTAGGGATTTATGTCTCCATTGCCTCTGCAGGATCACTCAATGCTGCGCAGATCACCAGGCTCGCCGCTACACCTTCCTGCAACAGGCAGCACAGGTGCCCTACAGTGGTGATGATGAGAAGTTCAAAGATTGCAAGACTATGAGGATGTACCTGGAAGCTGTAGAGCGGGAGGATCCAGACTCATTCGCAGAGATGTTGTGCGACTACTGCCGGGAGCGCCTTGACTTGCGATGGGAGGATCTGACAGACAGGATACCAACCATGTCGAGGCAAACATAGGTTGTCTTGCCCAGGTGCCCGAACCCCGGTAGGGGTCGGGCTCGCGCGCAGTATGACTGGAGCCGCGTCACGAACTACAGGTCTTCCGGTTACAGGCTTGCAGTGAGTTCAGCGCTGTAGTTCCCTCCCTTAATTGTGATGCTGCGAGTTTGGTTTGCGTGCCCGCAACACTGGAGCATTTTGGGACCAACTATTCCGCAGAAGTGAAGACAGTGAAGACCGGATTTGACATGCTTGGCTTCTCGCATGGCCCTGGCAGTGAAGTTTAGGGGTAAGGGACATGCTTTGCTTGCGTCTCTCATGGCCCTGGCAGTGAAGTTTAGGGTAAGGGGACATGCTTTGCTTGCTTCTCTCATGGCCCTGGCAATGAAGTTTAGGGGTAAGGGGACATGCTTTGCTTGCTTTTCTCATGGCCCTGGCAGTGAAGTTTAGGGGTAAGGGGACATGCTTTGCTTGCTTCTCTCATGGCCCTGGCAATGAAGTTGAGGGGTAAGGGGACATGCTTTGCTTGCTTTTCTCATGGCCCTGGCAGTGAAGTTTAGGGGTAAGGGACATGCTTTGCTTGCGTCTCTCATGGCCCTGGCAGTGAAGTTTAGGGGTAAGGGGACATGCTTTGCTCGCTTCTCTCATGGCCCTGGCAGTGAAGTTTAGGGGTAAGGGGACATGCTTTGCTTGTTTCTCTCATGGCCCTGGCAGTGAAGTTTAGGGGCAAGGGGACATGCTTTGCTTGCTTCTCTCATGGCCCTGGCAATGAAGTTTAGGGGTAAGGACATGCTTTGCTTGCTTCTCTCATGGGCCTGGCAGTGAAGTGTACCCTAAACCCTAAAGCTTAAACCCAAAACCCGAAACCCAAAACCCGTAACCCAAAACCCTTTTCCCGAAGCCCGAGATGTGTTGTGTGCCAGGCAAGAAGGCAGGGCGCGTGAAGTGCCTCTGAGCAGAGACGAATTTGACGACTGGTTCACAAAGGATTGCCCGTCCTATTTGCGTCGCTTGCTTGCTAAGTGGTTGGCGGGAAATGGTTGCACTAAGCCCTGTCTAGTGTATTTGTGATTTGTGGCTGGAAATTTTGAAAGTTGAGACTCAGGTTTATCAAAGGCTGCCACTGACAAGAAGTGGACCAAAATGTTGCAAGACCCACGCGTTTCCAAAGACCAAGTAGAAGGGAATGATCTCCAGGGCAACTTCCTCGGTTATGTCGCTCGACCGCGGTGTTTTGAGCTCGTTTGTCATGATTGTTTTCTTTTCTGCGCTCACTCCGGTGCATGTGCTCGTTCAGGTAACGCGCGTTTGGATGGTGAAGGCAGGCGGTGAGAAAGGCGGAGAGGCAAAGGATCACCTGCGATACGAGGATGATTCGGATTGGTTGTTGCTTTAGCTTTCCTGTCTCACTGTCACTGGTCACTCACGGGATTCCGGATTGTCACATACGTATCGCGCTTGCTTGAGCCTGGAAGGACAAGGGGGTCAAGAAGGAGGATTCTCATGAGGCCAAGCAGCCAACAGATCTGATGCAACAGCGTATGGTGCAGAAGGCCAGGGAATTACGTCTGTCGTTGGATGATGATGCTGAAGAAGACAACATGGCTATCCTTTCAAGTTGCAGCGCGCAGGGTGCGCCAGCACCGCCTGCTTTGGCGAGCTGTGGAGGAGTGGCATCAGTGCCCTCGGCAGCTGTTTCCACCGTGGGAGCAAAGGGCAGCGCCAAGAGCGGCGCAAAGGCGAAGGCGCGACCAAAAGCAGCTGCAGCAGCGAAGCCAGCACTGATTGCCAGCAAGATGCGAAAAGAGACTACGAAGGTGTGGTCTCAATTGCAGACAGCTGTGCCAAACGCTTTAGAGCAAGGGCGGGCCATGATGGAGGAATGCTTGCAAGAGCATGAGACAGCTGAGCAGGCCAGAAGCTCGGACCAGTCTTTTGCTGTGGTTGAGCTCCGGATGAAGTGCCTGGCACTCATCAGTGATGTGAAGCGTGTGAAGCCATCGGAGGCTAGTTGCGAGGAATTGCTGACGGAGCTGAACCGGGACGCCTACTTTCGTGAGCAGTGCTGGCCGCCCTCTGCGGCGCAAACACTGGGCCAGATGACCCATGTCAGAACAGCGTTAATCGAACTACAACGGACTGCGGAAGCTGTCCAGGCGATGGCCGAGGCACACCGAGACGCGATACAGCTGGCTCAAACCGTGGCATCTTCGGTGTGTGCTGAGACAGCAACTTGGAGGGCCCAGATTGTGGCTCTGAAGAAGGCAAGAGATTTAGAGCAGAAGGAGTTAGAAAGGGAGCAGAAGCGTGAGGAGAGAAGAGCAGCGGCAAAGGCAAAGTCTGAAGCCAGGAAAGCAGAAAGACAGGAAGCAAGGCAGAAAGCCAAGCAGGAAGCGGCGGCTGCTGCCGCCGCAGCGGCACAGAAGGGTGAGGCCGACGCGGCCGCGGCCCCTGGACCTGAGCCAGCGCCCGGCGGCGCGAAACGGCGCCCGAGGAGGAGCTCGGAAGTGTCTGAGAAGGATCCTGCTCTTATTCAGTGCCTTGCAGGCCCAGCATGGCCAAAGGATTGCATCCTAGATTGCTTCGACAGCGTCAATGACCTTGCGGATCACATTGTGAAGACGAGTGGCATGTTGGCGGGGGTCGCTCGATTGCGGCGGTCAGCTACGAAGAAAGTTTTAGAGGTGTGTTCCTTAGTTGCCGCCGTTGCCGCTGCCAGTGTCAGTCTCATAGAGGCCTGCGGCCTGCGCAGTAGTGTATCTTCGCCCAGGCAACTCCAGGAGTCCCGCCAGATATTGTGAAAGCCACGAATAAGATGCTGGGTCACGATGTGGCGTCCTTTGCGTCCGACTTTGAAGCGAAGCTGCAGGCGAACCCGCAGTGGGAGCGACAGCTTCGGATGATCGAGGGACCGATGGACGTCTTTGGGCTAGATCTGGTTGTGCAGAAGCACTGCGACGACAAGGAAGTTGATTCTCTGCAATTCCTCGACAGGCCCACTATGTCTGCGAGGCCTGATTGTTTTCTGCACATGCTTTTTTATCGGTGTCGACAATTTCGAGAATCCAGTCCGAGTCCGAGTCGTCGAAATTGAGGGGCAGTAGTTGGAAGAGGTAATGGTACAGTTACAGTTACAGACTATACTAACAGTGAACAAGAAACTTGAACCCACATAACAGAACGGCAGTGCAAATCGTGTTCCTGTTAAGCAACAATGTTACTGTCAACCTTTGCTGAGTGCAGGTTCTCCGAATTGGGAGAGTCAGACGAGATGAAGTTGAAGAGCAAGCTTCGCTTTGCCGGGCTTACCTTGAGCGCAATTGCTCAAGGCTCTTGCTATGCAGGCTTCATGCCAGTAGGATTGCCGGTTGTTTGCACCCATCTTACTCACGAGAAGCTCTTCTGCACGATCGACCTCGAAGAGGCAATCCAGTGGTACTGCCAGGAGAAAAACTTGGAAATTGCTCGCGAAAATGCCCCGCCGCTCAAGGACCCAATGCTTGCGCATGCTCCGGCTGCAGAAACTCAGAATGCCATGTTTTTGTTTGCTTGCCAGGAAGTGATGAAGTTTGTAGCCGGCCAAACATTCGAGTCGGATGATGGCACTAGTGCCCCCTGCGGAATGGTGACACTCAAGGGCACCAAACTCCTGCCTGGAGATGTTCTTTATCTGCCGCCTTGCCAGGTGGTTGTGGAGAAAGCCATTCAGGGGGTGAATATGGCCATCAGGGCCACCCCAATCTTTGCGCACCCGCGTGCCTATGAGCTCTACAAGCTGTATCGAACGGTGCATTCTGGGCCCCTGGGATTTTTCTTCGCCAGGCTTTTCACCAGACTTGTTGTCTTAAGGTCTTTGTGTTTTCAGTCACCGCATGCTAGCCAAGGGATTTCCACGCGAAAGTCATGTCCGAAGAGCTGCGCAAGCTGGTTTTCCCCGCGCCGTTGTCGTTTGCAGAGGCAGTGGGCAAGGCGTGTTCCGAGCCGCTCATGCTACCAGGCCCTGTCGTTGCCAAACTGCAGGAGGACGGAACCATAGTCCCGACAAGCGCTGTCGGGCTGAGCGACGATTTCCTGAACAGCTTCGTGCACATGGGGGATGCCGAGAGACGGGAGCTCATTATGGATATGGAAGATGAGGAACTCCACCAGCACGTGGAGGCGGCCAAGGCCCACAGCCTTTTTGGCGAGCATAAACACTACGTCATCACGGAGCTCATGGCAGGCGACATGGAGTCGGATGATGAATGGACCTTCGGTGACCCTCAAGGAGATGTGCTTGAGGACCTTTGCGGTTGGTACGATTATCTCCAGGCTCGCAACGCCAAGACCATGACCATGACCAAGGCCACCAAAAACAGTGTTGCAAACAGTGACATAAACATATTGGAGCAGAGATGTTGTTCCCTAAAAATGCCCATAAGCCACACCCTTCCATGGTATTCTTGTGTTCAGACTTTTTGACACCTGTCCCAGAGGCACCAGAGCCGGAGAAGCAGCCGACGACGCCGACGACTACGACTCCGACAATAATCTTCCCGGACCTTGAAGTTGATGGGAAATCATCCGAGCCGGACGAGCAGCAGTCCGAGACGACCCTGCCAGAGAATGCCACGGGCCACATCCACATGGAGAAGCTGCCGACGACGACTATGACTTCGACAACACCTACCCCGGACCTTCAAATGCCAGCAGGCCAGACGAACGTGAAGGGTGATGAGAAATCCAAGCCAGAGGAGGCCCTGCCCCTGCCGGCGAATGCCGCCAGCATCGATATGGAGAAGCAGCCGACGACTCCGACTACGACTCCAACAACACCGGCCCAGGAAGTGAAAGCAGCCCTGCCGGACGTGAAGCGTGATGGGAAATCCGAGCCAGAGACGTCCCTGCCGAAGACTGCCGCCAGCCACAACGACATCGCCGTGGAGAAGCAACCGACGACACCGACTACGACTCCCACAGCACCGGGCCCGGAGGAAGCGAAAGCAGCCCGGCCGGACGTGAAGGGTGATGGGAAATCCGAGCCAGAGACGTTCCTGCCGAAGAATGCCGCCAGCCACAACGACATCGCCGTGGAGAAGCAGCCGACGACACCGACTACGACTCCCACAGCACCGGGCCCGGAGGAAGCGAAAGCAGCCCTGCCGGACGTGAAGGGTGATGGGAAATCCGAGCCAGAGACGTCCCTGCCGAAGAATGCCGCCAGCCACAACGACATCGCCGTGGAGAAGCAGCCGACGATTCCGACTACGACTCCAACAACACCGGCCCAGGAAGTGGACGCAGGCCTGACAGACATGAAGGGTGATGGGAAATCCGAGCCAGAGATGCCTCTGCCGGAGAAGGCCGCCAGCCACAACGACATCGCCGTGGAGAAGCAGCCGACGATTCCGACTACGACTCCAACAACACCGGCCCAGGAGGTGGACGCAGGCCTGACGGACATGAAGGGTGATGGGAAATCCGAGCCAGAGATGCCGCTGCCGGAGAAGGCCGCCAGCCACACGGAGACGCAGCCCAAGACGAATCCGACAGAAGCCCCGCTGTTGGACTACTCGACAGCTCCGACAGTGTTGATGTCGCAGCAGCAGATCATGCCCGAGAAGAGTGAATCGATTGATCCAAGTCACAAACTCGAGAAGAATGCGCTGGAAGCTCTGATGGCGCAGCAGGCAGGGTCTAAGGTCAGGGTTTCGGGTTGAGGCATAATTGGGTTTTAATTACAATGAGGGCTTTGGGGTTCAGGATTTAGGGTTTAGGGTTTTACCCCGCTCGCAGTACTTGCGTGCTCCGAACTCGTCACTATTGGGGTTTTTCTTGGAAGCGCTTTTGACTTAGCAAGTTTGCTTAGTAACCAGTGCCAGTAACCTCTCCATAACCCCATTATAATCAGCCCAGAACCCACCTTACCACCCACGCTTCCTAAGTCAAATGCGCTTCCAAGTAGGGCTTGGTGTTCAGGGTTTAGGCTACGGGTCTAGGGTTTAGGGCCGGTTGAGGGTTTAGGGTTTAGGGTTTAGGGTTTAGGGTTTAGGGTTTCGGGTTTAGGGTTTAGGGTTTAGGGTTTAGGGCTACCGGTCTGCCGGTTTGGGCTTGGTGTTCAGGGTTTAGGCTACGGGTCTAGGGGTTTGGGGTTCCCCGAAATCCTCACACGCCAGGCGTGCGACCAGTCCAAGCGCAAGGCTCATGATTTATTTTGCCTGCTGAGCTAGTGCTGTGGTGTGGTCAGTCTGTTTCTCAACAGAGGTGGGAAGGAAGCAGGACGACGACCAGTCAAAGCCAAAAAAGGCGACTGCGGGGGCTCGTGGGGTGGCCATGACTTCATGATTGATGCGTGCTGACAATCTGGCAGGACAGAAAGTCATCGCCGAAGGCGAAAGCTAAAGCAAAAGCGAAACCCGTTGCCACCGCTCCAAAAGGGAAGCGTTCTAGAGAGCACGAGTCTCCTGTCCCGAGTGGACAACTTAGCAAGTTTCTTAAGAAGGGTCGATGAGCTGATGAGCTTCAGCCAGACCAGACAGACCAGATGGCAAGTTTCTCTCAAGAAAGGTTGAGGAGCTTCAGCCAGACAGCAGATGCGCGATGAGGGGAAACAGCCATCCTTGCAGTTTGTGTTTTCTTGGTTCCCCCCCCCACCCCCAAGCCCCAAGGAACATGTCGACATGCTGAGTTTATCTTGTTGCGTTGGGTTTACGTTGTTATTTCAAAGCATTTCGACAGATGCTGGTTTCATTGTTTTTGGGAATAGTCTCCCAAAGCAGAATCCTTAATTTCAGCTGGGTTCCTTTCATTTCCTTAATTTCGGTGAATATTGAAATTTAGCAGCAGCAGCTCTGAAGGAACAATATCTTGCTGACCAGGTTGTGGTTGGGTATGTCTCAAGCTCCAGAAATGGAGCAGACCTCGGGACAAAGTCCGTTCCATTGCAGCGACTTCAGGAGTTGATGCAAGTGTTGGGGCTGGGTTCCTTGAAGGACCAAGGCACGTTGTCCCCCGCACCTGTCGCTAATCAGAGCGGAGTCTCCGTCAGCCAAAGGGCATTGGTTTCAGTGGTGCTGTTGCTGTGCGCGACAGAGGCCGAAACAGTCAGGACTGAGCCTGACCTGAGTTCGGAAAGGGAGTGGGACTTCACTATCTTCATATGCATGGTTGCGGTGTGCAGCATTGTTGTTTGGGAAGCCTTGAAGTGGTTGCTCAGGAAGGGAATTTGGACTTTTTGGGTTAAGTTATGGGGAAACCGTGACATCGAAGAACCCGAAGCAGAGCTAGACACACTCAGCGAAGTGCAGCCTGATCATGAGGATGATCTTCGAGAGCTTCCCCAAATAGGCCCACCAATCCCTCGCCCCCATGAAGAGCCCGAACGACAAATTGCTCAGATGCCAGTCCCGCAAGAGGTGATAAGGTATGTAGATGACGAGGTGTTAATCTTCGCTGAGAGGGCACAAGCTCAAGAGTTTGAAAGGCTCACGCGGGTTGGGGCTATTGAGGCCGGACTTCGAAATCGGAATCTAGGCCAACGCATTTACCGAGAAGAACCAGATATTGAACCACCAGAGGCTCCGCCTTTGCCGCCAAGGCCTGTACAAAGGGCAGACAGCGAAGGGGTTCACCGCGAGGCGGACGCCCGAAGTCAGCGTGAACAGATTGCTTTTCCTCAAGCACCTCTGAGACCTCATCTAGTGTGGCCAGTTCCTGTACAGCTTCCGAACCACGAGGTGCTGAGAACAGCTAGCCCTTGGGGAGGACCTTTGAGTGCCGTCTTCCAAGTCCCTCCAGCAGGAGTCCGAGATCACTTCATCTACGACGCTCACCGCCGTCCAAATGTCTTGATCCGGTGGCATGGGATGCCGAGATTGCGCTTGTTCTGTCCGTCAGACGCGCGCCTACCAGAGGTCATTCGAAGACAATCCTTGACGGGCAGAAGGAGGACGCTGATCGTTCATGCTGACGGTCGCACCGAACTCCGCGATGATCGTTTTGATGATCCCACCAACGCAAGGCATTGCTATGACAATGCTTGGCGTGGAAGAACCGAGCTTGAATTGCGTCCAGAACAGAATGAGTGAGCCACCGCGGGAGATCTCGACGAATGTGCCTCATTTTGAGGCAGGGGGAGAGCGAAAGCCCCTGGGCGTCAGGTATCTCGCCAGCATCGGGTCATCGGGTCTTGGCATGCATCTATGTTGTTCTGCGGCTTTAGGCCCAGACACAGCACATGTGAGATGACAAAACATTTAAGTGTACAGAGTCAACATCACACGCTTTTCCAAATAAGCTTCAAAAGAAGAAGTCAAACACCGAGAGCTTTCTTTGCTGCTTGGGTCTGAAAACCGTCCGTGAGTGCTTGAGCCGAGCTCTAACCCACAAGGTAATTACTATTCCATAATTGAGGAGTATTGGAGTCCCTGCGGAGAGAGAGAGAGAGAGAGAGAGAGAGAGATGTTGCATGTTTTTCCTGGAGATCCGTAGCAGGGAGGAAACACACACACACAACGTTCACAATGGCATAACCTGTAGTTTCACGTTTGATTGATGTTCCACGTCTCCTCCCAGTTTTCATCCCGTCCCCAATCACACGGGGGGGGGGGGGGGGGGAAGGGTCTCACACACCGATCTGTAACGCATGCCCCTTGGGGCGGCTCCCTTCGGGGGGCCTTACACGCTGGAAGGAAGGAAAAGAGGGAGAGAGAGAGAGAGAGAGATAGAGTGAGAAAGATAAAGAGAAAGAGATAGAGAAAAAGATAGAGAAAGAGAAGGATAAAGAGAAAGAGAAAGATAAGAGAGGTAGAGAGAAAGAGAGAGAGAGAAAAAAAAAAAAAAAAAAAAAAACGAGAGAGAGAGAGAGAGAGAGAGAGAGAAAGAGAGAGTCTAAGCGCTTAGATCGCGAGGACTTCCTCGCGACGCAGCACGGCACCAGCCCGGGCGAGACAGCAGCGGTGGGCGTCCTCGTTTCCTGGACCGCAAAGCCATCTCAAAACAGCGCTAGGGTTCATGTGCAAGGTTTAGGGTTATAAGGGGTAGAATGAGGGTTATGAGGGTTTGTTTATATAAGGGTTATAATAAGGATTATAGTAAGGGAGGGTTATAATAAGGGTTATGAGGGTTCTAAGAGTTATCAGGGTTATGAGGGTTTTAAGCGTTTGAAGGCTTACTGGGCTTAAGCAGGCTTCGGGTTACCAAATATCGTGGTACCCTAAACCCTAAGGCCCTAAACCCTAAACCCTAAACCCTAAACCCTAAACCCTAAACCCTAAACAGGATCCTCCGAGGGTCCTGGGATACGGCTTTTTTTGGGGGTTGGGGGTGGACACTCCAACACCCCTTAAATCCCCATTAAGGGGTTTAGGGTTTAGGGTTTAGGGTTTAGGGTTTAGGGTTTAGGGTTTAGGGTTTAGGGTTTAGGGTTTAGCCATGCAGGGAACCCTGTTACAGTTTCAGGAATAATCCTTAAGGGGTATTGGGGTCCCCGGGGAGCCCACAACCTGAAGATCATTTGGTTGGTTTAGGGTTTAGGGTTTTGGGTTTTGGGTTTTGGGTTTAGGGTTTTGGGTTTAGGGTTTAGGGTTAGGGGTAAGGGAGCTCCTTATGAGATCCGTGCGAAGAAAGCCCTGAAAACCTCAAACCTGCACTATGGCCTGGTCAGGGCAAACTTTAGGCTTTTTTGGGTTTAGGGCTAAGGCGGGGTTAAGGGTTTAGGGTTTAGGGCAAAGGTTTAGGGTTTAGGGTTTCGGGTTTGGGGTTATTGTCAAGGGTTTAGGGTCAAGGGTTTAGGGTTTAGGGTTTAGGGGTCGACCTTGAGGAGCCATTGACAGGTTAGAGGGTGTGGCTTTCTTCAACCAAATGCCTTCAAGAGTTAGCCTCACCCAAGCCCTAACCCCAACACCCCAAACCCTAAACCCTAAACACCCCAAGCCTTTCCTAAAGGCTCTTACAAAGTACCCTGCAAGGATAGTTTCCAGGAAGCCCCTGTATCGAACCCAAAAAAGGAACTTCATTGGAGCCTTCGGGTGGACCCTTAAACCCTAAACCCCACACCCTTAAGGCCTCTAAACCCTAAACCCTAAACCCTAAACCCTAAACCCTAAACCCTAAACCCTAAACCCTAAACCCTAAACCCCACACCCTTAAGGCCTCTCCTTCCCGGCTCGTTGCCTTCCCAGGCTTTTGGCCTTTTGGTGGAAGGCCGGGGCGTTTAGGGTTTAGGGTTTAGGGTTTAGGGTTTAGGGTCTAGGGTTTACGGCTGGCCTTCGAAGTGGAGCTCCACCGTAAACCCTCTAAGCCCCGCGCAAGCACCATAAACCCTAAACCCTAAACCCTAAACCCTAAACCCTAAACCCTAAACCCTAAACCCTAGAAGCCCGAAAAAGCCCCAAAGCGTAAAGAGACATCGAACCGAGTCACCGAGGGGGAGCGTTGTAACAAAAGCTTTCGTCGGACCAGTCCATGAACAACTTCTTCGTGTACACCGCATGTGTTCAAGAATCTCGTAACTCAACAATATTCAGGGCTTTGTCAAAAACTCCCTTCGGAAGCTTTTCACCCAGCTCCCCAACAAGCAGCCACAAGCCCTTGGGTAAACCCTGAAAACCCCCCTAATCTGTGCTGCAATTCGTCACCCTTTTGTCTCCCCTAGGCTTCCTGGTCCGCAAATCCCCTTCTTTTCTGCCCCAAGCCCAATACCCGGTACCTGCACTTCTCCCCCTAAACCCTAAACCCCCTAACCCTCCAAAACCCTAAACCCTGCACCCGCTGAGAAACTCTGCGCCCGAACCCTGGCTTTCGGGAGGCTGCTTCGCAGCAGAGCAACTCGTGGATGAAGCCGAGTCGCGGGGCTATCCTTGGGGTTGTGGGCTGTAGGGGTTTAAGGGTTTAAGGCCTTGGGTTTTGGGTTTAGGGTTTAGGGTTTAGGGTTTAGGGGCTTAGGATTTAGGGGTTCCAGGGTTTAGGGTTGTAGTGGGTTCGGGGGTTAGGATAGTGAAGTTAGTTTTGTGCCAGTTAAGGAGCGACGGGGGTTTTCTCGAATCTGCAGAATGAGTTGTGGAATTACTCACCTCAAGCCCCGAAGCCCTTCAACCCCAAAACCCTGCACCCTAAACCCTAAACCCTAAACCCTAAACCCTAAACCCTAAACCCTTACATTTAAGGGGTTCTTGCCGTCTCCGGGCACTTTAGGAAAAACCCTCACAGCCCTCTCGGGAGCTGCAGGAAAGACCTGAATAAGGGTCGTTCGGATTTGAAAGGCTTCAACCCTAAGGCGGTTGAGGATAGGGTTTAGGGTTTAGGATTTAGGAAGGGCTTAAGGGTTTGAGGGTTTGGGATCTAGGGTTGAAGGGTTTAAGGGTTGAAGGGCTTAAGGTTTTAGGGTCTACGGGTTGAAGGGCTTAAGGGCTTTAGGGTTGGACGGTTTTTCAAAACAAGGACTTACGGGTTGAAGAAAGTAAGGATTTCCGGGTTTAGGCCTACGGACCCTGAACAGGTCCATCTGGCAGGAGGTGCTCCTGCTGTCTGAGGCTTCACCCGAGGCGGGGCCCGCCGTCGGTTCAACAACGACTCCCCGGGTTTAAGGTTTAGGGTTCAGGGTTTAGGGTTTAGGGTTGAGAGCGGCCTGTCATGGGGCCTGCGTTTTCCATGGTGCATGTTTTGCGAATGTGCGTGCACCCAGCATAAAAGTCGCGATTTTTCGTCGAAGCAACCCATGTCGACGATGTTATTGTGAGCAAAGCTTTTGGTTGAAGCCTGCTACACATGCTGAGTGGGATATGTTTCGTGAACCGAAGTGTTGGATGAACAGGAGTCGAAGTGTTGGATGAACAGGAGTCCACATGCCAGAAGAGCGGGGGGGGGGGGGGGGAAAAATTTTTCGGACCCAAATCCTAAACCTTAGTCTTTTACGGTTTGGGCCAAAAAATATTGTTGGACCCTACTCCTAACCTTATTCGTTTAAGGTTTCGGCCGTATATTTTACTCGCTGAACCTCATGCCTGAAGCTCATTTGCTTAATACACAGCCCAAACCCTATTCCTAACCGTCCAAGATTTAGGTCCAAGCCTTATTCGTCTAAGATTGACTGAATAAAATCAAAGTCTAGACGAAAAAAACAATGCGTGAGCCGTCTCCTTAAGCAATGCCACAAAGTTCAGGACTTGCCTCCTGTGGAATGCAAAGAGCATGGAGAATAACTGCCCACTTGAGTATGTACATACGGTGTATGTATTGTATGCAAAAGGTAGAAATTTCTACCCACTCAATAGAGAAATGGAGATGCGAAGAACTCCTAGGAAGTGTTTGAGGGCATAGGGTGATGCGAAAAATACAGTATATGCACGTCTCAGGGAAGCGAGAATACTGTGAGTCAAATACCCTTTGACTATGCACTTGCCCAACAGCCCGACTTACTCGCAAGTAATTTGTGGGTTTTCATCTCAATATATCCTCAAAGGTCTCCAAAAGTACCCATTTCTCAAGGATAAGACTCACACGTAAACTATCCTCAAGACACAAGCAAGCAACTACTAAACCCTACTCATTCAAAAGTTTAGATTTTCTAAGCAACTTATTCGATTTAAGACCTAGGGTCAGACGCTATCCAATATATTTATTATGCATGCTTGTTTAAGGTTTAGGGACATACACATACCTTGTTCCCAAACCTATTCCTTTAACATTTGGGGATGTTGTGCCAGACAAGTAGGTCTATTTGGTCCAGATTCCTAAACCCACCTGGCGTTGTAGGAGATGGGAGAAGGGGAGACTCTTGGGCTGATAGCTTGATTCTTGAACCCTACTTGCTGAACCCTATGCCTATGCCTGAAGTTTTTTCGTTTCATGCTTCTGCCAAACCCTATTCCTAAACCTTATTCGTTTAAGACCTAGACCTTATCCGTTTTAAGATTTAGTGAATAAAATTAGTGTTCAGGGGAACGTTTTCGCCGAAGCAAGAGCGAGTAAGAACGTTGATGCTCGATGCTTGAATCCGCGGAAGGGAGGGGTGGGAGGGCGGGGGGGGGGGGGGGGAGGGCGGGGGGGGGAGTCTCAGCCTCAACACCCAAGACCCCCCCCCCCCCCCGCCACCCCCACCCCCCACCCCCACCCAACCCCGCCCAAAGATTGATATGTTTATAAACACCCAGCCTGTTTATAAACACAGGACGTGCAACCCCGCCCAAAGATTTATATGTTTATAAACACCCAGCCTGTTTATACACACAGGACGTGCGACCCCACCCAAAGATTTATGTGTTTATAAACACCCAGCCTGTTTATAAACATCCGGCCTGTTTGTAAACACCCGGCCTGTTTGCAAACACAGGATGTGTTTACAACGCTTGGCTTCCTAATGCGTCACAAGCACACACACACACCCACCACCTAGTATTCAGGGTAAACACGCACCCGAGCCAAAACCAAGAGAAAAACACACACGCACAGGCATCCTTTCTCAAACCTAAACCCCCAAACCTTGTAGTTAGGGAAGAGGTTTACTGGGGGATGGACGGGGGTTAGGATGCAGGGTTTGGGGCTTAGGGTCATTAAGCTTGAAAACCCACCCAAGCCGATACACCCTGCGACTCTCGGACTGTCGTTTTCAGCCGAACTTATAAGCAGTCTGACTGCTTATAAGCAGAAGGCTTGCTTATAAGCAGCTGGACCCATCGGAAGCATAGCATAAGATATATTATACAATAGTCATGTTTACATAGACCCCAAACCCAACCCAAAAGAGCAGTCGCAGGGAGTTGTCCGAGTGCGTCACCTGCAGCGGAAATCAAAAAAACCAAAAAAACCAAAAGAACCAAAAAAACCAAAAAAAACAAAAAAACCAAGGATTCTCACACTAGTCCGAAGGTTTCAGAGTAGTGTGGAAATCCTTGGTTTTTTGGGTTTTTTTGGTTTTTTTGGTTCTTTTGGTTTTTTTGGTTTGTTTGGCTTTGTAGAAGGCTCGGGGTGTAGGGCATAAGGCGCGTGCTGGTGTAACGACGGGTTACATGAATTCATAAGGGCCTTCCGAAGCATGCAAGCAACCCTGAAAATATGCCAAAAAAAAACCAGGCCCCATGACAGGCCCTTCTGTTAGGGTTTAGGGTTTAGGGCCCCAACATGTTGCAGGGGGCCTGTTAGGTTCGAATGGGTGTAGGGTTCACAGGATTGAAGTTACCCAGACCCCTGGGAGGATCCCAAAACTAGATCTCCTAGGAGTGACCCAATACTGTAGTAGAAAAGGGCACGATTTGGGGGTTCGACTTTTTGGATCCTGCCAGGGGTTTGGGTAGGGGCTTGCTGAGTAGAATGGGCTTAGGAGGTTGGGCACTTGGGGCTGTTTATGCTATACCTCTACAAGGGCGTGCAAGGGGCTAGTCCCAGTAATTGTCCTAGTCTTGGTAGTTGTCTGGGCTCTGGTATTACCCCCGAAGCTGGGACGATGGGGCTTGCGGGGGCTTGAGGGGCTTAGGTGGCTACCGGGGTTTGTTCAGCTTACAGAGTTTGGCAGGGTTCAGAGTTGATATAACCGAGTGCCTTCTTATTCAGGATCATGCGGGGGCCCTCTTCAACCCTAAGCCCTCCACCCTGGAAACGGTGCCGAAACCCTCAGCCGTAAACCGAAAAAACCCCAAAACCCTAAACCCTAAAGCGAGCAGCCCACGCAGGGATCTAACCTTGCTTCCTTTCGGCTGTGGTGCAAAAAGGCTGCACAACAGTTTCTATGTTCTCTCCGTGGTTCTCTCTAAACAGGACCCCCCAAATTAATCCTAAAACCCTAAACCCCAAACCTTAAGCCCCGCACCCTCCCCCCCAGACGAAATAAAAATGCAAAGCTAGAAGAAAAGACAAACTCCAAGAGTGGAGTCCCAGGCAACCTTTTGTTTTCGGGCTCATGGTCTAAAGTTGCAGGACTTGGGCCTCATACTGTACAGCAGGGTAGCCAGTGTTGCCAGTTCCTTAATTCCTGAATTGCCCCACTTTCAAGGGCAGCTGGAGGAGGACGGGTAGGGCACCTTTTGTGATGAGGCTTTCAAGTGTATACAAGGGTACGCAGTAGTAAGGGTTATAGGGAGGAGTACGTAAGGGGTATTTGATACGAGGAGCCAGTGTAGTTTGAAGAGTTCATGGGCTGAGGGACCTCGCCCCATCAGGAGGATAGCCTGGACGAATGGACCCGCAAGCATGATGAGTGGGCTGGCCAATTTCAGGACACTGGACGGGAAGCCGAAAAAAAACTGCCAGACACCGGGTACTCATGGAGCCAAAGAGCTAAGGAATAGACCTCAAACCGTATAGGGGCCCTTAGTAGGATGAAAGGTCCATTCCTCATCTAGCGGGTCTTGGACCTGCAGCTGCGAGAGCCAGCAGGTTGCTGTAGGGTTTGGGGTTTACCGCAAGGTCCCCTAAACTCCCCCCCCCCCCCCCACACCCCCAGATCTCAAGAAATTTAGCACCGAAACCCTAAACCCTAAGTAGGTAAGTAGGCAATGTTTTCTTTGTTTGAGAGGGGGGGGGGAAGGGGAGGGTGCCCTTGTGGGGGAAGGCATGGCAACCCGTAAGTAAAGCCCGAACCTTGAATCCTAAACCTTCGCCGGTTGATTAGTTTAGTTTGGCCGGCCTTGTTGACGATGAGTCATACCGAAACCTGGCCCCGGCCTCTTGACCTCCTACCATTTGCTTCAGAACCCCTTCAAAAAAACAGAATAATCACCATTTCCCCTTCCATAAGGAACAACATGTTTCATGTTTTATCTTTTGGGGGTTCTTAAGCAAACAGTAGTCTCGGGGGCCCAAGATTCCCCTTAACCAAAAATGTGCAACCAGCCTGGCGATCAAGTTTCCAAAGGGGTTGGTCCAGCAAAGCCCGGGGAACGTAAGAGAGCTACCCACAGCATACTATGCCAGAACAGCTCACAGCCTCCCGCAGTAGGCCCAGGATTCTAAAGCTACCGGCCTTTTAAACCCTAAACCCTAAGCCCTAAACCCTCCTAAGCTCGAAAAGCAGGGGGATCTCTCGTGGCAACCTGCCAGGAGCGCTTTGAGACTTGCTGGTCGCAGAGCTGCTTCGAGGCCGAGGGCGGGGGTTTAGGGCTTAGGGTATAGGCTTAGGGTTTAGGGTTCAGGGTTTAGGGTTTCAGGGTTTAGAGCTTGAAAGACAGGAGGCCGCTCTGGCGCTCTTGCAAGCATACCCCCACAGCCCTATAGTATGTGAACCCCAAAAAGCCTAAACCCTAAACCCTAAAACTTGAGTTCCTAAGCTTGATGTGCAAGCTTTCACTGCCCCGGGCCTTCACGCTCTAGAGGGGCTCCATTGTGCTGCAGGGAGGTGCTTTAGGTTTCGGGTTCTAAGATTTGGGATTGAAGACTTGAGGTTTGGGGTTCACGCAAGGTCAGTGCTTAGGGATCGCGGTGGACGTAACACAGCGCAAGACTGCGACACCCGAAAGTCTACCCCCTGATCCGTAAAGCCAAAACTTATGGGTTTCCCTAACCCCCCACTAGGTTCCCCCCTTAAATCACCTTAATTCGGCTTGATTATCCCTATAGAGGGTAGCCTCGATGCCGATGCTGGCCCTGAACTTGTTCCAAGGCCCTCCGCATCCTGTCCGCGCTGGCTGGGCATGGCATCTCGCAGCGATTGGGTGTAGGGTCCGAGTTTATCATAAGAGCCCTACGTAGGGTTTAGGGTTCAGGGTGTGGGGTTTAGGGTCTAGGCGCCTTTTAAGATGAAGCCCGAAATGCCACACTCTTGATTCTAGGAGCCCTATTTTGGGAAGCCCAAACCCCAAACCCTAAACCCTGAACCGCAAGCATCCCACCCTGAGTCCTCATGCATTCACGCATCGTTGAGCCTCCCAGGGAAGGTGATGTATAGCGCCTTTTGTTGCTCTTGCTTGCAATGGAGATAGTTACCCTAAACTGAAAACCCTAAACCCTAACACCCCCCCCCCCCCCCCCCCCCGGCAAACCCTGAACCGAAAACCCTAAACCCCAAACCCCAAGAACAAATGTTTGCTTCACTTGAAGGTTTGAGATTCAGGGGGTTTAGCCCTGCACGAGAGAAGCAGAATTCGGGAGGCGCAGGCAGACAAATACCTTCAGTTAGCGACCAGAATCCCTATTTGGGGTTTGAGTTCGGGTGATAAGTATGGTAACCTTACTTGAAACCCTATTTAAGGTACTTGTGGCCCTACTTATGACTGCCCATGAACCTCCCAGTATGACAATGGTGTTAAGGTATATTCCTTAGTTGAGATGATAAGAATCCCTAGAATGGTGTACGGTATATTCCTTGAGAACTCAGGGGTGCTCGGCTCTTTGGGGGTCTTCGGAGATCGCCAAACCCAATGTCCAGTAAATGCCTGGGACAGCCTAGGCGACGCGAGCTTGCTGATCCGTCTCTCGGCGCGGTGAACCCTAAACCCTGAAGCTTAAAGCCTAAATAAAGCCTAAACCTTCAAACGCGAAAAACCCTAAACCCATTCAGAGATTTCCTGACGGCGCGGTGGGGTTTAGGGCCCTACGGGTTCATGAGGCTTCCTTTGTGCTGGATGTTCATGCATGTTTCGGGGTTCAGGGACCAGTTCTGATTCGAAGTAGGGTTATAAGTGCCCTAAATTTGGGTTGGAAGTAGAGCTACCATACTTCCAACTTATAACCTTACTTATAACGACCCATGATTCTCCAAGTACCTTGCCGGTTCTTAGTAGGGAATGAGGGAATGAGGTACCCTGTTTGCCCGAAAATATATACATATGTATGTATATATATATATATATATACAACTATATGCACCCCTTAAGGGATTATGCAGGGTTCCTCGTTCCCACATTCCCTACTAAGAACCAGGGGGGGGGGGACGGTGTAGAGCTCGGAGTTCGGAGTTCGGTGTTTCATTCCATGGTTTGTTTTTTCGCTTGCTCCACCCTTTAAGCTTCCCAACGCAGCTCCCCAACCCTAAGCCCTACATCCTAACCCTAAACCCTAAACCCTACCCTAAACCCTCAGTCTGGAACCCCAAAACTTGGTAGCCGCGTGGTGCCCTTTTCTTGGGGTTCCGGGCTCCTTATCAGACCACCTGATCCCCAAAACGGTACCCTTATTGTGTGGTTGCTGGGCTGCCAAGCTCTAAACCCTAGACCCTATAAACCCAAACCCCAAACCCTAAACCCTAAACCCGAAACCTTATATAATTCTGGAACCCTGTAAAAACCCTAAAGCACTTACCTGGGCCCAGGCAACGCCATGACACTGCTCCGTGTCCAGCTTTCCCTTCACAGCTGGGTCGAGCAATCCTGCCAGGACCCTTAACCCTAAACCCCAAACCCTAAACCCCAAACCCTAAACCCTGAACCCCGAACCCCAAACCCTGAACCCGAAGCCGGTCTCATGACAGACCCTGGTTGGAGGTTCATTTGGGTAGTTGTATGTGGGGTGGCAACTATGCATATACCCCCCCCCCCATTTCTGGTACTTATATCTTACAGCCCTACTTATAACTACCCATGACCCCAACAAATTTTCAACCTCTATAAAAGCGTGGCGCCGCGAACCCCCTATTGTGATGGTAGCCTTTGGCGGGTACCTCCAACAGACTCCGTTCGCAGAATCAATTTTGGAAACCTGTGATTATAGACACTGCACACACTAAAGCCAGTGCAGCATGAAAGGTCTACCTAAAGGCTCTTACGTAGTACCGTTTTGGGTCCCCCATAGCTAACCCAAAAAAGGAACTATATGGAGCCTGCAGATACGGCCGAAAGGGTTCCCCTCACGACTGCTGGAGGATGCGCGGGGCGCCGCTGACCAGCTATACCAGGCGGCAAGAAACCCAAAACCCAGTAGCTCTGCAACCCTGGACTCTAGTTGGAAGTTCTAGGATTTGACTTAGTACCACCCGTTGATAATCCCCGTAATCCCTTACGCTAGTAAGTCAAACAGACTTCCAAAAAGACCCCCATTTACTCGCTATGCCCTAGTCCCCCAGAGACGCCAAACCCCATACATGTAGACATATATATATACATACTTGCATTTTTAATTAGTTTGTGAATCTTCCTATTTGTTCATATTTGCAAATAAGTTTTATGTTTGTATATCATTCCGCAACCCTAGGCCCTCGTGGAGTTCAGCCCGGAACAGCCTTCAGCAGAACAACCATCCAGCCCTGACATCACCGAAATATCCTGAAAAACCAAAGGTCTGTTGAGGGTGTTGGAGTCTAGGTTTTCGGGTTTTTTGTGCGGTGTAGGGTTTAGGGCTTAGGGCCCTCACACCTGAATCCCAACCCCCTAAGCCCGAAACCCCCAGGCCATCATCGGCTCCGACGTAGCCCTGAGCATCTACGCCGCCCGGCGTCTGTTTCTTCAGGGCCCCCCATTGCTTCCCTGAAGGGGTTTGGGGGGTTTGGGGTGTCAGGTTTAACTTTAAGGTCTAGGGTTTGAGGTTGGTTTAGGGGTTGGGGTTTAGGATTTAAGGTTTAAGGGGTTTAGGGTTTAAGGGTTTAGGATTTATGGTTTAGGGGTTCCAGGGTTTAGGGGTTTAGGGGTTTAGAGTGTAAGGGTTTAGTGTTGGGTTGTTCCCCCTTTTACTAACAGTCCTCCAAAGGGACTATGATAGGGAGCACTCGAATCCCTATCAAGGACTGCTAGTATAAGGGGGGGCACATCCCAAGTTCACCCTAAACCCTAAACCCTAAACCCTAAACCCTAAACCCTAAACCCTAAACCCTAAACCCTAAACCCTACACGTCTTCGGGCTCCCTGGAAACCCAAAGAACCAAGGAGCTCCACGGCACAGCTGCGGTGACGGCCTTGACTGAGCTCGGAGCCCAGAGTCGGGGTTTAGGGTTTAGGGTTTCGGGTTTCGGGTTAGGGTTTAGGGTTTAGGGTTTAGGGTTTAGGGTTTAGGGTTTAGGGTTTAGGGTTTAGGGTTTAGGGTTTAGGGTTTAGGGTTTAGGGGTTAGGGTTTAGGGTTTAGGGTTTTAAAGTTTAGGGTTTAGGGCTTGCGACTGTTTAGGGTTTAGGGTTTGAGGTGTGGGGTCTGGAGCTGAAGCTTACAAAGCCATCAAAACAAGCTGCTCAACCGACTGCCCTAGGCCAAAAAGCCCCAAACCTTAGTAGCCCTGCACCTTAAACCCGAAGCCCTGAGCCTTACTAATCCTTGAAGCCCTAAACCTTATGAACCCTGAACCGTATAAACTCGAAATCAACGAGCTTTTCACCTTCAAAAAACAAACCTGAGCCCTACTTGGAGGTTCATGGGTAGTTGTAAGTAAGGTAACCCAGGATAACCTATACCCTAAACCCCAAACCGTAAACCCTAAACCCTAAACCCTAAACCCTAAACCCTAAACCCTAAACCCTAAACCCTACTACTCATGACTACCCAGGAACCTCCAAGTACCTGCCTGCAAGGCTCGCAGGCTTGGGTGGCGCTTTCCATGTCGGAGTTCAGGCTCGCCAGGGTTTAGGGTTTAGGGTTTAGGGTTTAGGGTTTAGGATTTAGGGTTTAGGGTTTAGGGTTTAGGGTTTAGGGTTAGGTTCTTCCAGTCAGAGCTTAGGGCTTAGCTTTATAAACGGGTCTGCGTTGCGGCGGACACCTAGCAAAAAAAACACTGCGACCCAACAACAACCCTGGCTGCGGCAAACAGGGACCACAACCAACCAGCCCCAAACATCCATCTTTTAGGGTTTGGGTCTCAGACCCCAAAAAGCCGACATAGAAGCTCTAAACCCTCAAGCCCTTAGCCCCAACTCCCCTAAACCCAAGAAGCCCTACACACAAGAAAATTCGCACATCGTGTCGCAGGTCTACTGGTTAGATATGTACCCTAAATAGGGTTATCAGGAGGGTTAATCTGTACCCCAAATTGGGTTACAAGTAGGTTTCGGCGTACCCCAAATCTTTGACTTAAACCCAATAAGGAATAGACATTTAAATTCTTAGTGCGATCCCAACCATGAACTAGAAGCCCTAAAGTCCCTAAAAGCTAAAATCCCTAAACCCTAAACCCTAAACCCTAAACCCTAAACCCTACTGAATAGGGTAACAAGTTGCAGGTCTACTGGCTGGAGTGGAGCTTTGGCTGGTGCGCAGAGGGCTCCGGCGTTCAGGCGCCGAGCTGTGAAGCTGGAGAGCTCTACGACCCTACGGATCCCTAAGGACGGTGGGTTTGGGGTTTAGGGTTTAGGGTTTAGGGTTTAGGGTTAGTCTGAACCCTAGGGTGTCATCTGCACCATTGTTGGGATACTCTGAAACGATGATCATGTTTGTTCCCTATTGGGTTTTGAGTATTCAAAAAATGTAAGCTGGTTCTTAACAAAGACCCAGAACTAGAGGGGTCTAAACTATGACAGGGTAACTCTGGGTCTAATGCCCCAGAGAAGGCAGGGGGGTTGAGCCCCAAAGTCTGGGTTGAACCCCTAAACCCTAAACCCGGGCCTAAACCCTAAAGCCCCAAACCACCCCTAAACCCTAGACTCTAAAGCCCCAAACACCAAAACCCTAAAGCCCCAAACCCCTAAACCCTAAACCGTAAAACCCGAAATCCTACAGCCCCAAACCCCCTAAATTACTCTAACCCTAGATTGAGACCCTGTGAGGCCCTCAGCTCCAAAGTCTCTCGGGACCCAGACGAAGCAAGTTTTGAGCCTTGGAGGGTGAAGTTGAAGACTCCCACCGGCCCGCACCTTCGCCCACTGAGCCCTACGCCGCAGGCCCTTCGTTTCGGCAAGAGTGACCTCGGTCGCTTCCGTCAGCGCCTACCACTGGGCAGGCTCTCACTGGGTACTTGTGTGCGATTGTAAGGGTTTTGGGGTTCCAGTTGCAGAGGCTGCGCAGGGGTAGGCGTCCGTTGCGATGGTCAGGGTTTAGGGTTAGTTGAGGGTTTAGGGTTTAGTGTGTATATACATATATACACATGCACATCGACAAGGTCCCACAATTGTTGATCAGCCCAATGTAAGCAAGAACAGGTGCTGGGGTTCAATGGGAGGAAGGCATTCTTTGCCACCCGAGTTTTTTTAAAGCAGGTTGGTTTAGAACGCTGTGAAGGGAGAGAGATGGTAAATGCGAGACTCGGAGTAACGACCTGAACAATATCAATGCTAGCTGTGCTGTGCTAATTAGGTAGTCTGTAAGTGACAGGCTTCAAAAACGTCTCACAGACAGAAGCCTGTCATCCTGTGCGATGGAGTTCTTCACGCTTGGTTCAGACATTCTCTTAAAGTATGAAGGGCTGCACTTGTATGCAACACCCATAAGCTTCGCTGCACTAATGCTGCCGGCCCAAGTTTTCTCAATGGAAACACCCTGCACTCCGGGCCCTAAGTAAGCCAAGGCGTGCGAACGTTGACATCTCCCTAAACCCTAGACCCCAAACCTGAAAAAGACCCGATACGCACAACTCGGCCAGGACTCCCTTCTCGCCCGACCAGGCCTCTCTATAGTAGGGTTTAGTGCTGAGGGCAGAAGATACCTTTCTATGGTCCCACCCTTTCATTGGTAGTTGAAACCATAGTAAGTTGGGACGGCCCATATGCGGGCCTTTACTACGGAGTCAGGCACGTTTAACTTATAACTTCCGGTGTATTCTTCCTGGGAGTTGGGGTTGTCGTGGGGAGGTGGCGTAGAGAGGGAGGGGATGCTCTTCGAGCAGTGTGCACACTCTCGCGATGGCCTTGTGATGTTCCTTTCCGCCTGCTCGCACAAAGTGGGTGAGAACTTTAAACCCTAATTCATAACCCTAAACCCTAATTCATGACCCTAAACCCTTAATTAATAACCTTTTACCCTAATTCATAACCTTAAACCCTAATGAATAACCCTAAAAGCCTACATCCTAACTCCAAGGATGTGGTCGGGGCTTTCCCGGCGTAGTTTCAGCTTCTTCGGTCACCACGTACCTGGGTTCAGTGTTGAGGGCTCGGCAGATGCGATTTAGGGTGCAGGTTGCCTCCTAAACCCTAAACCCTAGGCCCTAAACCCTAAATCCTAAACCCTAAACCCTAAACCTCTGAGATAAGGGCTCTGCGGATGCAGATTGTGTAAGGCCCCAGGCCCCTCCCACATCCACAAATCTTAGTAGCTGAATGAGTACCTTGGTAGCCCAGTGGTCCCCTTTTCCCTTTTTTAGGGTACAAGGTTCCCTTATAGAGTAACCAACCCAAAAAAAGGGTGCCTTTATTTCCAAGATGGTTACTGGGCTACTAAGATGGACTCAGCAACTAAGAAATCCAAAAGAGTCCTTGAAGCCCGCGGCTACTGACGGGGTTGTTAGGCTTGCCCTAAGGCTCGAACAGGTTCCGGGCTTCGGGCTAGGTAAGAGCAGGTGCTTGTCCCGTTCTTGGAGGTTTTGTAGTAATTACAAGTAAGGTTGAAAGTGCCCGAACTAGGCTACTTCTAAGTACTGCTTTTAACTCCTCATGAACTTCCAAGTAGCTGGGATACTTTTTCTAATAAGGGTATTCTATTATGGGTCTACCTTATCTACCCATGACCCTTTTAAGTGGCCCTAAACCCTAAACCCTAAACCCTAAATCCTAAACCCTAAACCCCAAACCTCCAAGAACACAGTGATACAGGTGCTTGATGTCCTTCGAGAGCTGCGACGGCAGTGGGAAGGAAAGGAGTCCCCTGGCCAGCAAGACTGTTGGAGTTCAACCCCTCAACCCCTCAACCCCTCAACCCCTCAACCCCTCAACCCCTCAACCCCTCAACCCCTCAACCCCTCAACCCTAAACCCTAACCCCTAAACCCGAAACCCTAAATCCTAAACCCTACACCCGGCCAATTACTGTAGAAAACAGAGCTTCGCGTTCAAACGCTCTGAACCCCAAGCTTCGCGTTCAAACGCTCTGAACCCCAAGCCACCTAAACCGGGTTTGGGGTTTACGGGTTAGGCTTTAGCGTTCAGGGTCGTGCAGTGGCTTCGGGTGCAGGCTCAGATGGTAGAATCTCAGTTCCTCTCGGGGGCGTCGGTCTCAATCTGAAGCGTCGACCTCCCTAAGACTCTCCATCTAACTTACATCTAAGGGTAGTTACATGGTGCCTTGGTATGATTCTTTTCCCCTTCCAGGGTGCCGAAGCATTTGCTCTTGGGTTTATAGGAAATTTTGGGGGGGGGTTGAGGGTTCGGGTGTAGGGCCTCGGGTTTTAAGGATTAAGTTCTATTGTCGCGTCTGGCCACCTTTTTCATTCTTACGTCTCTGGTTGCCGAAGTCGGGCTGAAGGCGGGTTCGGGGTGGAGCGTGCTTACCTCGAGGTACGACCTCCTGCGACGCAACTGTGCGCACTTCTGCCGCCCGGTGCAATTGGCTGACAAGCTGCTTCAAGAATTCTACCTTAACCCTAAAACCCTAAACCCGAAACCCTAAACCCTAAACCCTAAACCCTAAATACAGGACCTCCCAAGCCTGCCCTAAACGCAAAACCCTCAATCAGTCTGCCCGAAGTTCCCGAGACCCTGATCCGAACATCTGAAATCCCAGCAGGTTAGCGCTTTCGGGAGCCTACCCAAAGGCTCTTATGTAGTACCTTTTGGGGTAGCAAACTCGAATCCCCAAGAAGTAGCCCAAAACGGAAGTACATTCGAGCCTTCAGGTTATACCCTAAACCCAGAAATTTGAGCTTGAGTTTACCTTAGCCCCCACAACAAGCCTGGATTCAGGGAGAGGACAACGAGAACTTCCCTTGTAGGGTTGGAAGCGATGAAGGTCTCTTGAGATTCATCGCGACCCTCGAATCCCAAGCTGAGGCATCGAGTTTGTCAAGCGGCTTCACGTTCAGGAGGCAGGTCAGTAGCGCTTTGGCTTGGGGTTTAGGGTTTAGGGTTTAGGGTTTAGGGTTTAGGGTCTAGGGTCTAGGGTTTAGGGTTTAGGGTTTAGGGTTTAGGGTTTAGGGTTTAGGGTTTAGGGTTTAGGGTTTAGGGTTTAGAGTTTAGGGTTTAGGGTTTAGGGTTTAGGGTTTAGCCCCTGAACCTTAAAGCCTTAAACCCGCTAAGTTGGGATCTGTTAGTAGAAGGGGAAACACGCCAACCCCTAAACTCAAAACCCCCACTACACCCAAAACCGCAAACTGTGACCTCAAATCCTAAGTGGTTATATCCCCGAAGAGGGGTACCACGGTTGTAGCCCAAATAACCTGGACCCCCCCCCAACCCAAAAGTTAAAACAAAAAGAACAAAGACCCCAGTTTCGGTAAAGCCTAAACTCTCAACCCGAAACCCTAAACCCCAAACCCCCAAATCAACCCACGACCCTCAAGCCGAGAGGCCCCAGACTGGGTCAACGCGTTGGCCGTCACGGGCGGGCAGCGCGGCGTGCTAGGGTTTACGGTTTAGGGTTTGGGGTTCAGGTTTTAGGGTTTAGGGTTTGGGGGCTTAGGGTTTAGGAGGGTTTGAGTGGCTACAACGCGTTACATATCCTAAACCCGAAAATTTCTAAGGCATAAACAAACCTGTACTTGGGTGCAGCTGTCACACATGCCTGACCTCAGACCCTCAAGCCCGTTGTCGGCCCAAAAAGCCTCGAACCCTACCTGAAGGCTCTGATGCAGTTCCTTTCTGGGTTAGTTCTGGGGGATTCTAGTATACTACCCCAAGAAGGTACTACATAAGAGCCTTTAGGTAAACCCGCAACCCAAACCCCAAAACCTAAACTAAACCCCGAAGTCCCCTAATCCCCAAACCCTAAACCCTAAAACCCTAAAGCCGAAAGCGCTGAATCCTAAAACCCAAAACCCAAAACCCAAAACCCCAAAACCCAAACCAATCCCCCGAAGTCTCCGGACATGCCAATCAAGGGAAAGGCTTCCCTCAATATACTCCGAATATGGCTCTTATACTACCCTATAGGGACCTGTAGGAAGGGGCAGGTGGCCTATGAACCCTAAACCCTAAACCCTAAACCCTAAACCCTAAACCCTAAACCCTAAACCCTAAACCCTAAACCCTAAACCCTAAACCCTAAACCCTAACCCTAAACCCTAAACCCTAGACCCCCATTAGGGGTCCAAGGTCGAGTCCCTTGAGCCAAGGCAGGTGGCGGAGTGGCTCGGGGTCTTCCGGCCGGCGCTCCTGCGGAGCGAAGAGGCCTCCTTTGCCTTGGACGAATTAGGGTTTAGGGTTTAGGGTTTAGGGTCTAGGGTTTAGGGTTTAGGATTTAGGGTTTTTGGGTTTAGGGTTTAGGCTTTAGGGTCCAGTTTCCCCGTTTTCTCACAGCACAAGAGAGTTCCGAATCCCCAGTGCGTTCTGAGATGTTCTGAGGCCTGATCTGAGCCTTACGAAGCTCATGCTGCGAAAGTAGTTAAGCTCCTTGAACTCGAACTCCAGCATTCATTGGCCAGTTTGAAGAATGATGAAGAATGGTTCTGCGCATTGCGTGCTTAAGCCTGTGTTCCTGAAACCGACTCTTTGGTTCAAAACCGACTCTTCGGCTCAGAACGTATGCTCAAGGGCTACGAAGGCTTTGTGCCGAGCTAAAGTTTGTACCCTCACCACCCCTCCCCCCTCGCCCCTCCCCCCTCCCCCCCCCAATACCAGCGAAATGCAGAAGTCCCGGATGTCTGGATGAGGACTCCCCTGCTGTGGTCACCGCGCGGCCTGAGGACGGGTTGGAGGGTTTCGTTTGGGCTTTGGGTTCTGGGTTCTGAGCCTGGGGGGTTAGGGCTAGGGTCCAGGACGAGGTTGTAGAGGTGTGTTGCTTTATTTTATTCATGAATATTTATTTATTATTTATTTATTTATTTTTTTTTTTTGGGGGGGGGGGGGGGGTTGGGGCTTCTTGGAAGGATGGCACCCTTGGTACGATGAAAGTTGCTGGGCTACAAAAGTGAGGCTCTTACGTCGTCGGGTGCGCAAGGTTCCCCTCACTCTTGCGTTTGGAGCTTTTAGGCTCAAGCTGTCGGGCTTCTTTTGGGTGGAGCAGCAGCCCTCCACCCTAAACCCCAAACTCTAAACCCCAAACCCTAAACCCCAAACCCCAAACCCTAAACCCTAAACCCACACCCTGATGCCTCGCATCCCTCGGAACAAAAGTAGTTCGCGCCTGCCAGGAGCCCGAGTCCTCCTCGGAGCTGAAGGAGTGGCGATGGGCAAAGCAGCCTCCCGGCCGAGTCGTGCAAGGGTTTAGGGTTTAGGGTTTAGGGTTTACGGTTTAGGGTTTAGGGTTTAGGGTTTAGGGTCTAGGGTTTAGGGTTTAGGACCCCATGTAAAAACATCATGCCCTAACGGTTTACTGTAGGGTTCCCAAACCCCGTAGCCCATGAACCACTAGTCTAGCGCTCGGTTCTTGGAGGAGTGGAGGTTTAGGGATTCAGGGATCTAGGGGCGTAGGCGTTTAGGGATTTAGGGGTTTCGAGATTTTGGGTCCAAATAATAGAAGAATATATGGGAGCTGTAGTTTTTGGCTACGTGGTAGCATTCGAACAGCTTACGGAGGTTCTAAAGTCTAAGTCTTTCAATCGCCATGTGCCGGCCGGGCTGCAGTTTTTTTAAGCTATCGAGGCATATCATCCTTCCCGGAAGCACCCTTTTCTAAGCACCAGCATCCCCCAAGAAACAGCTGTGCGAAATCCTGTGGCCTAGTGGTTCTTAGTTGGGAATTGGGGGAATGAGAGGTGCCCCATATAGTACCTCTGCAGGCGCATGTCCATACATATACATATATATGTATGTATGTACATCTCCCTCTCTCTCTCATATATATATATATATATTTTTTTTTTTTTTTTTAGATTTGGTACGGAATTTGGTACTGTCCCTTAAAGGCTTCTAAACCCTAAACCCTAAACCCTAAACCCTAAACCCTAAACCCTAAACCCTAAACCCTAAACCCTCAGTTCCACGACCTCCGTCAGCCGAGGTACATCTCCCGCCGGAGCTCCGAAGCCAGGCCTGGCCGTTGTCTGCTGAAGAATCGACCTGGCCCAGGGGGGTTAGGGTTTAGGGTTTAGGGTTTATAGGGTTTAGGGTTTAGGGTTTTTAGGGTTTTTAGGGTTTTTAGGGTTTTTAGGGTTTAGGGTTTAGTGTTTGGGATTTAGGGTTTAGGGTTTATAGAGTTTAGGGTTTAGGGTTTATAGGGTTTAGGGTCTAGGGTTTCGGGCTTTAGGGTTTAGGGTTTAGGGTTTGGGGCTTCACTGGTCGTACTACTCCGGATATAGTATGGTTTTGTGGTACCTAAGATTCCGCAATCGCACTACAAGCGGACCTTCTGGGTTTTGGATTGGACTGGCGCCCGGCTCCCTTTGTAAACCTTGTAAACCCTGCTTGGCGGTGGCCGAATCCCAACCCTCTGCAACCACAAAAGCCCTGCAGCGTACTTGGAGGTTCATTAAGGGTAGTTATAAGTAGGGTTACAGGTACCCTAAAGAGGTGTTTGAAGTATAGTTACCATGCTTATAACCCTGCTTATGACGACCCCTGAACCTCCAAGTGGAGGCAAAACATGTCCACGAAAGGCAAAACCCCCAGAAACCCGAAACTCGCAAAGCCCCCAACCCTAAAATCCGAACCACCCCCCCCCCCCCCCCCAAAAAAAAAAAAGACAAATAAAAAAAACTGAATCCCTTCCCTCACTCAACAATAAATAGCAAAACGATAAAGATAAAAGATAAATATTTTTTTAAAAGGCAAGAAAAAAAGCAAAAAAGGCGCATCCGCCAGCGCTTCGCCCTCTCCGCTGGGGCCGCCCTCCGCCGTCCGCGCCGCGGGCGCACAGGGGCGCAGGGAGAGGCCTGGACCAAGAGGGTTTGAGGGCTTTGGGGTTTGGGTTTAGGGTTCAGGGTGTAGGGTTAGGGGTTGTGATTTCGGGTGTGGGGTTGAAATTCGGGGTTTAGGGCTTGTAAATTGAGGGGTAGAGGTGTTTCAATGCGACACTTGCCAGTTTCGACCTGTACTGCAACTGTTACTTTGAGGGGGTGGGGGGGGGGGGGCGCCAGGAGACGACATCTTCAGATTTTCAGACTGACGTTCAGAAGCCAGTGTTTGGTGAAGGTCTTTCAGTTCAGTAGTGACCGTGACATACACACATACATACTGCGACTTGTTAAAAGACTCACCCCTTGCCAGCCGCTGTGGCAGGCGTAGCAACATGTACAGGCTTGGGCTAGGCTTTAGAGTTTTCTAGGGTTTTGGTTGAACCCTAGGCCTACCCCTAGGTGGAGGGCAGCCCAGGGGCAGAACTTCTGTATGTTCTAGGGTTCAAGGTGTTTAGGGTGCGACATGCAAACGGAGGTTTTGCATTTCATCTTGAAATCAAAGACGAAGAAGATGTTTGATGGCGTGGGTGTCAAGTCGGCTTTGTGAACCCCACATGTCCCACCTTCTGACGTGACCGAATCTGCTGCCTGCAGCTTTGCGCAGTTTAATCATTCATGCTGGATTTCCGGTGAGCAGCAACCAGCACACACACACACAACCCTAAACCCGGCGCCGTGAAGGAAGAGGCGCCACTTCCTCGAAGCCACGGAGAGAGAGGTGCAGAGGAAAGACAAAAGCAAGTTGCCGGCCCGCCACAACCGTGCTTTGGGTTGAGGGTTGAGGGTTTAGTATGGGGGTCGGAATAAGTTACTAAAAGTATTCCCTTATGGCCCCTTTTTCAATCTACCACAATACCCCCCCCCCCCCCCAAAAAAAAAAAAAAGGCCTATTCTAATTGTTAAGGCCCCTGTAGTGGGGGGTTTGGGTCTGGGGTTTGGGGGTTTGGGTTTGAGGGCCAAGCCCCTGAGTAGGCTCTTGGAATCTTTGTATAGGTTCCCTTCTTATGGGGGGGGGGGGGGGGGTGTTAAGAGAGAATCACGCTTTGGAATTTGTTCTCAGATGGTGTTTTAAGGGGCAATCCCAGGCATTGCCCAGGCGGTTTAGGGTTTAGGGCCGGGCTTTAGTAGATGTTGGGTTTAGGGTTGAAGGGTTATAAGCCCCACAAGCTTAACCCGCAGAGTCCCAGTTAAGAGAGCATGGTTTTGTGCTTATGCATTTCAATGAACTGTTTAGGGTTTAGGGTTTAGGGTTTAGGGTTTAGGGTTTAGGGTATTCTTTTTCAGGCGGAACACTTATAGCTCTCTGGGAATGAAGGACCCAACCCCAAGCTTGAAATCCCGGCAGCCCTCGGGTGGCCAAATTGTGAGAAGGGACTCGGGATTGGCTTTAGGAAGTAGGGTTTAGGGTTTAGGGGCTTAGGGCTTAGGGCTTAGGGTTTAGTAACATCTAGGGATCAGGGATTAGGGCTTAGGGCCCTAGAAAGAATTTCTGTGCAATCCCGCACCCCGGCTCCCACCACTAGCTGCCACCAGGGCCTAACCTCGCCACCCTTTGATTGGGCAGTTCTCAAGTTGTATAGGTAGGGTTAGAGTTAAGGCAACCGTACTTAGAACCCTAGAAAAGGGCGCTCGGAACTCTACCGAAAACTACCCATGAACCTCCAACTAGCTTTAGTTGGTTTAGGGACCACCCTAATTCTTCGGGGGGTTCTCTCAGACATGGCCCCTTAAACCCTAGACCCTAAGCCCTAAACCCTAAACCCTACACCCTCCCTAAACCCAAATTCCTCTGCAATTTCGACTGAGGTCTCTCCCAGGTGTGCAAGCGTTGCACAGAGATGCAGGCGGCTGTGGTCACAAGACGGCTTCGGGTGGAGGGTTTGGGGTTTAGGTCTGTTTGGTTTAGGGTTTAGGGTTTAGGGTTTAGGGCTTAGGGCTTAGGGTTTAGGGTTTAGGGTTTAGGGTTCAGGGATTTGGGTTTTGGGCTGAGGGCTTCCAGGATTTGAGGCTTAGAGGCCGAGGGCTCTAGCCTGGACTCCTAAGCTCGTACTGTTGGCCCATTGCTGTTTTTTGGGACATTATTTTGCCTTCCGGAAAGAGCCCTTGGAATCTATCAGAGCTTTCCATACTCCAAGCGACAAGAATGCCTGCGATAGGAACTTTCAGCCTAACGCTAGAAGCACTCCTAAACCCCAAATCCCAGACCCTAAACCCTAAACCCTAAACCCTAAACCCTAAACCCTAAACCCTAAACCCTAAACCCTAAACCCTAAACCCTAAACCCTAAACCCTAAACCCTAAACCCTAAACCCTAAACCCTAAACCCTCCCTTCGACGCAGAGCGGGATCTTCGGTCTGAGAAGCACCTTTCTGGCACAGGTCGCCAATCCATTGGAGAAGTACAGCGTGCCCGACCCTCATGCGTTTGAAGCCAGGGGTTTAGGGTTTAGGGTTTAGGGTTTAGGGTTCAGGGTTCAGGGTTCAGGGTTCAGGGTTCAGTGTTTAGGGTTGCATGCAAAGTGGGGCCGGGTGTGTTCGTGCATGCCTTCCCAGGGCATGCCCATGACCCGGTTAGAGTCGGCCCTAAACCCGAAACCCCAAACCTAAACCCTAAACCCTAAACCCTGAACCCCATCAAGCACCTTGACCGCACCAGGTCTACTGTTGAGTTCAACAAGACCCTTGCGGAGTATGAGGCCTGGCATGCTTGGAAGCTCCTAGCTTCAGGACTTATAATGAGGGGTTAGGGGTTAGGGGTTAGGGTTTAGGGTTTAGGGTTTAGGGTTTAGGGTTTAGGGTTTAGGGTTTAGGGTTTGGGCTCTGCAAGTAGCAGCACCATCACCCCAACCACAGGAAACACCTCCGGAATTTAAGAGCCTCCGGCTCAAGCCGCCGACCCCGCTGGAGCATAGTTGAAAGGTTTAAACGCGCTCGTCAGCTCAAAGGATGCCAAAAGTTGATTTGCTTGAGTTTCTGAAACGTTGGTGGGGGGGGGGGTAGGGAGGTGGGGGGGGGGGGGGGGGGGAAGGTTGGGCGGGGGGGAAAAGGGGGTGGGGGTGGGGGGGGGGTGGGGGGTAGGGGGAGGTAGGGGGGGGTAAGGGTGGGGTAAGGGGGGGGGGGGGGGGGTAGGGGGGGTGCCAAAGGGCCCTATGTGCTGTGCGAAACCGCCTGGTTCGTGAGTTTATGCGGTGTGGGTGGCCTGGCCTCCATGGAAAAGCTGCCCGGGGACCCCCCCCCTACCCCCCCCCCCCCCCCCCCCCCCGCGTTTTGGGGGGGTCAGGAGGGAAAGAGGGAGGTTTTCACCTCCCTTTCCCATCCAACACGCCGCCAGGGTCGGCGGACCCCAAACCCTAAACCCCAAGCCCCCAAACCCCAAACAACAAACCTCCAAAACCCCGAAAACCCCAAAAACTTCAAAAACTCCAAACCCCAAACCCTAACCCTAAACCCTAAACCCTCAGCCAGGAAGACGGAGCTGTGCAGAGCGCCATCTCCGCCCTGATGGGTGCCCCTCCGGGCGGCGCTGCGGCGGTGACCGAGGATCGGTCTGGTGGTGAGGGTTAGGGTTTAGGGTTTAGGGTTTAGGGTTGAGGTTTGAGGTTTGAGGGTTGAGGGTTTAGGGCTACTTGGAGGTTAATGAGTAGTTCTAAGTAGGGTTAAGAGTAGAATAGGGTTGTAAGTAAAGTTACCATGCTTACTTGGCAGTGTTTTGCATTTTCCCTTATTGGGTTTCAGAGGATCATACCTTCTGGAGGGCGGTGCGCTGTGGGGCCTGTGTTTTTTTTGGTGTTTTTGCAGTGCACAAGTGTTTATAAAGCAGGTGTGCATGCACATGACACTCTGTATCCTGGATACTTTATATTTACGAGCACGCGCGCATACACAGGATAATAATTCATCCCAGAGACTCCATTCGTAGACCATACCTTGGCTGCCAGCAGAGTAAAACGAAAAAAAAAAAGAGCTTTCCACGACTGTGGATACGTAACAGCACGTGCAGCTCGCTCAGCAGCGATGTATTTCTTTTACCCCGTTCACGTCAGCACTCAGCTGTGCCTTGAAGCCCCTAGAATCCGGCTCCTTGGTTTCGCCTGTGAGTATATAAACTAGAGAGATACACACAGTGACACCGTGCTTTTCTTCTCACTGTCGAGAAGCCGGCTTCTTTCTGGCACACTTTGCGGCAGGCCTTTTCTTGAGACCGTTCCCGCACGTGTACGGCTTGCTACGCTTCTTGTTCTTTCTATTCGCACCTATGCGAGGTAGATACTCGGTTTTTCTACGCTCCACAGCAATGTTGTGTAACTCACAAAAGTACAACACCTTGAACGCATGTCGCTCGGGCGTCGCTTCATTGAGTATGCGCGCAAAGTTTCGGAACCAGGAGAAAACCCCCTCAGCTGCCGATGTGTTGATTTTGTCGACACGTCTAGACAACCTGACATGGCGGAGCGGATTACAGAGGCACGACTTCGTGTGCCCGTGCGAGTGGAATTTATCGACCACCCAAAACTTGATTTGCTTCAGTCGCTTTTGCTTGAGTGCGGACGGGTAGAAACTACAAGCGCGATCGACGATGACGCAGTTCATGTTCTTGTAGGAGGGAAGGATAGAGGTGATAGCGTCCTCCAGGAGCGACAATCTGTACTAGCGCGCACACATGCACCAAAAAGAAACTAATGCAGCCGAGATGCTATATATTTATTATTTATATGAGGTTAAAGGTTTAGGGGTTAAGGGTTACTTACTGCGTGCTGCTCGATGGTTGCGAGCTGCTCGTTGCAATCCAGGCACCTGGGGAGCGGGGGGGGGGTGTCTCAACAGCCCCAAGACCCTGCACCCCCCCCCCCCCCCAAAAAAAAAAAAAATATAATAATCAATGCTTATAAGCAAACCATCCAAAAAAGATCAATGCTTATAAGCAAACCATCTGCTTATAAGCAAACCCTGGCTCGACAAAAAAAAGAAACCAGAAGAAATCAAGTATGACAATCAACCACGCCCATCTAAGCTGAGTATAGTTCAACTACTTAACTTCGTCCATCCAACCTGAAACAACTGAATCTTCAACGAAGAGCCCATCTAACCTTAATATAGTTCAACTACCTAACTTCGCCCATTCAACCTCAAACAACGGAATCTTCCACGAAGAGCGTTAAAAAAAAACGCAGGCCCCACAGCGCACCCTTCTGTATTGTTTAGAGGCTTTTTGAGGGCCATGCTGGGGAAAGAGGGGGAACACTCAGACTTCAGGGCTTTCAGGGTTGAAGTGTAGGGCCGTAATAGGTTTAGGAAGAAGGGTTTCGGGCTTTCGAGTGGCCGGATGGGCCCCAGAAAAGCCCTTATGTAGTTCATTGGGGGAACCCCGAAATCCGAAGATGTCCTTGTGATGACTCAAGGTCGTCTTAATCGAGGACCCAGAGTAGGCCCTTATTCCATGCGTTTAGGGTTTAGGTTCCCTTACGAGCCCCTTGAAACCAAACAGGGTGCCCTGTTTATTCCCAGGCTGCTCTTGGGTGTCGTAGCCCTAAACCCTAAACCCTAAACCCTAAACCCTAATCCCTAAACCCTCAACCCTAATCCTAAACCCTAAACAAATTTTATTCCTAGGCTGCTCTTGGTTCTAGGGGTCTTTTTTGGTCTCGGAGCTCGAGCATGCTCCCTCCGGGGAGGAGGGGGGGTTTTAAGGATTGCTTCAGGGTCCAAACCCTATGAGCCTAAACCTACTAGAGCTTTAGGGTTTAGGGTTTATGGTTTAGGGTTTAGGGTTTAGGGTTTAGGGCTTACGCAAGAAACGAGCTCCCGGACAAGGCCTCCTCCAGCTTGACTCCCAAGAAGCTGACGGCTCGGGCCCTGTGTTCGTGGATTTCGAGGGCTTGTCCAGGTTGTTTTAGAGTTGAGGGAACCCTGAGTGAAGGGTTTAGGGTTTAGGGTTTAGGGTTTAGGGTTTAGGGTTTAGGGTTTAGGGTTTAGGGTTTAGGGTTTAGGGTTTAGGGTTTAGGGTTTAGGGTTTAGGGTTTAGGGTTTAGGGTTTAGGGTTTAGGGTTTAGGGTAGAGGAGAGCTTGTAGGGTGTTGTAGGGATGTCAGTGAGGCGAGCTTGTAGGGTGTTGTAGGGATGTCAGTTTCAGCAGGAGAGGGCAGAGCCAGCATGCCTTGACACTCAGACGCTCCCAGTCTTGATGCACATCCTCCTGCTCCTGCAGCTGAGGACATCCACAAGTTCATGCTCAAGGAGTATGAGAAGATTGCACGGGGGCCCAGCAAAGGGAGAGCTTGGCGATTGCCTTGAGCTAAGAACCCTAAACCCTAAACCCTAAACCCTAAACCCTAAACCCTAAACCCTAAACCCTAACCCCTAAACCCTAAACCCTAAACCCTAAACTCTAAACCCAAACCCCTAAACCCTAAACCCTAAACCCTAAACCCTAAACCCTAAACCCTAAACCCTAAACCCTAAACCCTAAACCCTAAACCCTATCAGAAGAGCACCAACCCCTGTGATTTGGTGTCAGGAGTCTTGACTCCTGGGGTGGGTTCCGAAGTTAGGGTCCCTTTTGTACAAGGTGCCATATCATGTCGGGATCCCAAAAAAAGAGCCTACATAACACCCTAAGCTTAGGCTCTACAGGGTATATGAGGGGCATACTAAGGGACCATGCAGCTACGTACCCTTAGATAAACCCTACTCGGAAGCTCTTTTGACTTAGCAAGTCCACTTCGCATCCCCTAGAAACCATATCAGAATCCTCATAACCCAACTTATGAACCCTACACCCTACACCCTACACCCTAAACCCTAGACCCTAAACCCTAAGCCCTAAACCCTAAACCCCTGTAACCCTAAGCCCTGTCCCAGGTGGGCGCCGAGAAGGCCTCGAAGGACGCCACGGTGTTCAGCTTCGCAGCCCAGGCCAGAGGTGTAGGGTTTAGGGTTTAGGGTTTAGGGTTTAGGGTTTAGGGTTCAGGGTTTAGGGTTTAGGGTTTAGGGCGACAGGGTTTAGGGTTTGGGGTTTAGGCTACAGGGTTTGGGGTTTAGGGCTGCAGGGTTTAGGGTTTGGGGTTTAGGGTTACAGGCTACAGGGTTAGGGGTTTAGGGTTACAGAGTTTGGGACTTGGCGTTGCAGCGTTTCGGGTTCAGGGCTACCGGTTTTAGGGTTTGGGGTCTAGAGTTGCCGGGGGTTTAGGGGTTTAGGGTTTAGGCTAGCCCGAACCCAGTACAAGGCCTGGCACCCCTCATCCGTTCTTGCGACTCTGCAGTGGTGCCTCCTGCGTAGGAGTCTTTAAGCGCAAAGGCTTCAGGGGGTAATTCAGATGAGTAAAAGGTTCAGAGGGGAACAGCCTAAACCCTAAATCCTGAACCCTAAACCCTAAACCCTAAACCCAGAACCCAGAACCTTGCAGGCCTACGTGGCAGGCAAGACGGAGGCAGAGTTCAAGATCGCCTCGAAGGACAGCGAAGACGGGGTGTCGTTCACGCGTAGATGCTTTGTCAAACCCTAAGCCCGAAGCCCTAAACCCTCAAGGCCCCTGTAACTTGAAATTCTTAAGAAACATCGGGCCTTCTGAGACGCGTCACCGATGCTCTCGGCGGGTCCAGGGTTTAGGGTTTAGGGTTTAGGACCGGCTTTAGGGTCTAGGGTTTAGTGTTTAGGGTTTAGGGGCTTAGGGGTTTTGGGGGTTTTGGGTTTAGGTTTCAGGGTCGTTTTGGTTCAGGGCAGCTTGCTCAGCTATTTCATGACTCAGGCTCTCATGTATACATCCTTTTTGGGTTCGTTCTAAGGGGTTCTACTAGACTACCCCCCCAAAAAGGTGCTACGTAAGAGCCGTTGGGTGCCAGAGAAAGTCGCAACGCCTCCTTTTCAAGCAAGTCTGCGCTGAGTCGTCGGCTTGTTCCTTGCATTGCTTTGACCCAGCATACGGTTCGCTTAGGGTTTAGGGTTTAGGGTTCAGTTTTTCCAAGGCTTCTCCCTGGATTTATAGGGTTCGTAACAGAGGGGGGCTTCATGGGGGTGCCCAGGAAACCTTATAGGGAAGCTTAGGGGGCTTTCCAAAAATTGTCGTGTCTTAGGTTGGGGCCACACACACTAAACCCTAAACCCTAAACCCTAAACCCTAAACCCTAAACCCTATAAAGCCCCGAAACAGAGCCTCCCCTCTCCCCTTGGCTGTCTGGGCGTTCATGGGATCAAGAGAGGGCCATAAAATGCCGGAATCTGTTGCAGGCTCTTAGGGTGCACTTAGAACCCATGTGAAAGGGTTTAGGGTTGAGGGTTTAGGGTTTAGGGCTTAGGGCTTAGGGTTTAGGGTGATAAGTGAAAGGGTTTAGGGTTGAGGGTTTAGGGTTTAGGGCTTAGGGTTTAGGGTTTAGGGTGATAAGTAGGGTAGTTATACGTATCTAGTGGTACCTCGAACCCTACTGGTAATTATTCCTAAACCCCAACCCCCGAAGGCCTAACCCAAAAGAAGCCCCTAAAGCCAGAACTACCTGAAGGCTTCCTTTTTGGGCTAGTTATAGGGGATTCTAGTATACTACCTCAAAAAGGTACTACATAGGAGCCTTTGGGTACCCATGCCCTAAACCCTAAACCCTAAACCCTAAACCCTAAACCCTAAACCCTAAACCCTAAACCCTAAACCCTAAACCCTAAACCCTAAACCCTGTAGAGTTCAACCCTCAGAGGACATCGAGGACGCGATGCTGACGCACCAGGCGCGCTCCTGCCAACGAACGGACGGACGTTGCAGTGCCCCAGGTTGAGGGTTTTGGGTTTAGGGTTCAGGGTCTAGGGTCTAGGGTTTAGGGTTTAGGGTTTAGGGTTTGGGGTTTAGGGTTTCGGGTTTAGGGTTCTTATGTAGCATGTACCCTTTGGGGGGTGGTAAACTAGAATCCCCTGTAACTAACCCAAGAAGTAACTACCGTACTCCTAAGTCCTAAACCCTAAACCCTGAAGACGACTCAAGCCTGACCCCTCGACCGACCTCCCCCACGCTTCAGCGCGAACCTCTGACAGCGTCCTGTGCTTCAACATGCAAAGAGAAAGACCCAAAGAGCCCTAACTAAAGAATATTCCTTAAATCAGTTTAACCCTAAACCCTAAACCCTAAACCCTAAACCCTAAACCCTAAAATCAGTTTAAGGAATATTCGTTAATTAAGCGGTTTTGGGCCCTCTGGGCATCCTAGGAGATTCCTATAAGCTAAGGGAGCCCTAGATGGGGATTAAGTAGAGGGTTTAGGGTTTAGGGTTTAGGGTTTAGGGTTTAGGGTTTAGGGTTTAGGGTTTAGGGTTACCATACTTACTACAACTACCGGTGAACCGCCAAGTAGAAACCCAAAATGTGTAGCCGAGCCCCAAATCGTTGGCCCCAAACCTTAAACCTGAAATCCAGACCCCAGGCCCTGAGCCAGAAGCCCTGCCCGTAAACCTTAAACCTCTGAACCCCAAAACCCCTACACCCTAAAACCCCTGAACCCAAAAACCCCAAAACCCTAAACTAGGATAGCTGTGCCTCTATTCCCGCTTTGCGGGAATTTAAGCTCCCTTATACAAGCTGTGAGCAAAAAAAGGTTGCCCTTTTCAATCCTAGGTTACTGGGCAACCTAGTAACATACATCCTAAACCTCATGACCCCAACCCCAAACCCTAAACCCTAAACCCTAAACCCAGAAAAAAAAACATAACCTGAGACCGCTCCAAGGGTGCCTTGACCAGCGACCCTGAGTTCGCGGTCTCACCGGCCTGTGCTGGACCTTGGTGGAAGTCAGGGTTTAGGGTTTAGGTTTAGGGCTTGGGGTTTAGGGTTGGGGTTCCGGTTTTTGGGTTTAGGGTTGAGGTTTAGAGTTTCGGGTTTCCGGGTTGGGGTTATTTGCTTGAACTGTCATTGTCGCCTCCATCAAGGTACATATTGCCCTGCCTACCTTCAAGTCGGAAAGTCAACCCTAAACCCTAAACCTTAAACCCTCAACCAAAGACCCTAAACCCTAGACCCTAAACCCTAAACCCTAGACCCTAGACCCTAAACCCTAAACCCTAAACCCTAAACCCTAAACCCTAAACCCTAAACCCTACAGGGTGAAGTGCTGTGAGCTTGACATGTAGATTTGTTAGCCCCGTGGTACCCTTTTCCCTTGTTTGGCTTCAAGGTTAAAGTTTCCAATCCCACAATGGGGTACCATTATTATAATATGGCTACTGGGGTACCATTATTATAATATTGCTACTGGTCAGCTTGCACTGAGCATTGAAGAGTTCAGCTATATATATATATATATATATATAATGTATATATAGAGAGAGAGAGAGAGTAGTGTCTCAACAGGGTGCTAGGTGGCGGGAGAGGGCTTGGAGCTGGGGACGTTGCGACGGGCGGGCCAGGCTGTGAACATCAAGCTGCAGCAGGCCATCGCCAAGCTTCTCGGTGCTTCTCTCAGCCGTTCACGAGCCTACGTGGAAGAACATCACACTAGGTGGGGAGGATATCTGCAGCTACATCGGGGGTTTCTGGCAATAGCTTGAGAAGGTATGAGATGTTAAGGTATGTTGCGGTACTTGTATGTTCCTCAAGTAGAATTGGGTTCTCGCCACCCGCTGAGTTGAACTCGTGTCGGCATGCTTTCACGTTCTCCACATTCAAGCACTCGTGACTTGGAGGTTTCAGAGGGAGTAGGGGGCTGAAAAAAGGGGTTGGAATAATTGCTAATCTCATTCCCTTATGGTCCCTTTGTATTGTACAATAACACCCCCCAAACCCCTATTCTAATTCTTCAGGCTCCGGCATTATAAGTTAAGAAGTACCCTCCAAGTGGGGTTTAGGTATAGGTCTAGAATGGTCTATAGAGTCCCAGCCCCGAAACCCAGAAGCCTCGTGAGCCGCAGAGGGTACTATAGCTAGGTTAGGATTCAGGGTTTGGGGTTTGGGGTTTAGGGTTTAGGGTTTGGAGTTTAGGGTTTAGGGTTTGGGGTTTGGGGTTTAGGGTTTGGGGTTTGGGGTTTGGGGTTGATCCTCTACACCCAAACCACAAGCTCCCGACATGCCTGACTGCCTGAGGTTAGGTGCTCTCGTGAAGCTCCTCCGCCGGCGACCTACGGACGAGGGTTCAGGGTTTAGGGTTTAGGGTTTAGGGTTTGGGGTTTGGGGTTTGGGGTTTGGGGTTTGGGGTTTAAGGCAAGTCCTCCTAAATTGCAGAAGTCGTTGGATTGCATGCCACTGAGGTCTGACAGGCATGCAACCAGATGGAGACGGCACGCGAATGCACCGATCCCTCCCCGAAACCCCGTTTGGCTCAAAGCCCGAACCCCGGAACCCTAAATCCTTACAAGCCTCTAACCCTAAACCCTAAACCCTAAACCCTAAGCCCTTCCAAACACTAAACCGGAAACCTTAAGTCCGACAAAGCGCAGTTTTCACTTCTTTGAAGAGCGCGGCTTGCGCGCCGGTGCAAAGCATTCGGCGCAAGCCCCACTTACAAGCGGCTAGGTTTAGGGTTTAGGGTTTAGGGTTTAGGGTTTGTGGTTTACAGTGGTTTGCTGGGATATTGTTTTGGGTTTAAGAGCATCCAAAATTTTGAAAATTTCTTCAGAAGGTGTAAAAGGCCCGCGTGGTTTAGGGTTTGGGGTTTAGGGTCTAGGCGGCCTTGGGGTCTATAGGGGTTCGGTGTCTCGGTTAGGTATGGTACGGTTAGCATAAGCATACACTCAAAACCCTAAACCGCGAGCCATGAACCCCTAGACCCTGATAGCACGGTGGCCACCAAAACCCTAAGCCCTAAAGTGTTGAGGTGCGCGGCTGCCTTGATGAGTTGTTTTAGGGTTTAGGGTTTAGAGCTCAGGATCTAGGGGTATCTCCGACCACCAGCCGCTTCAATCCCAGTAGGCAATGACATGCGGGGGTCACCCTCCCGCACGCACGCCATTTTCCTCCCGTTTTGCCTGCATGCGATTTGGCGTCCCGCCAAAGTTTTATCGCGCGCGGGCCAAAGAGACACGGTGGCTGCTTCTGAGCTTACCTTGTTTTGCGTGTTTTGCTGTTCCCTTATGGAGGTCTTAGGGAGCAGAATGCCTTTGAGGTGTAGCAAGTTTTTTTAGAAACTCAAGGAAGAGCGAGGTGTCTAATACGGAGGAAGAGACATTTGAGGATTCTCGGGAACAACTTAGCCTCTGTAGACCCCTGCCTATCACGAAACCAAAGCCCTCTCTCCATCCCTGAAATGCTCCTACGATGCCAGCATCTCGCACAGCGTAGTCCCCGCTCCTGCACTGAGCTGGGTAAGGCTTGTTATATAGCCGTTTTTCGAGTTCACGGCGTAGGGATTTATAGGGTTAGCCGCCAGGGTCTACACACTCAAAACGGTGCAAGCTCACGACTGCCCCTATGACACTCCAGCAACACGCCGCGAAGGAAGGACAAAAGGCCGAGGTGTCCCTGGATCAGGGTTTAGGGTTCAGGGTTCAGGATTCAGGGTTTAGGGTTTAGGGTACCAGTGAGGGCGTTTTTAGGGTTGAGTGGTGTAGGGTTTAGCGGTCTCGGGTTTAGTGGTTCAGAGTTTAGGGTTGAGAGTATAACAGTACTTGGGGGGAAAGCCGGGGTATTTCTGGCCGTATTAACCTTGTTACCTGAGTTTCACAACACACCCCAGGGCTTAGCCCCAAACCCATAAACGAACATGCACCTTTGCATTCGGTCGGGGCTTCTACAAATGAAGTTACCATAGTCTTCGAACACATATGAACAGCTGAAGGGTAACTGAGCTTATGCTCCTGAACCCTGTGAGCCTTTGCAGCTCTTGTAGCCTCTACTTGGAGGTTCATGGTACTTACTAACCAATTATAACTGTACTTATAACCCCACTTATACTACCCCTAAAGGGCCTTATAGGGGTTATCCCTATTATAAGTAGGACAGTTATAAGTGGTTAGTAAGTACCATGAACCTTCAAGTAGCAGTAGCCCTATTTACCGTCTAGTTCTTGGTCCAAAGCTTGACAGTTCCGCGCTCCCAGGCTTCAGGCGAACCAATTTCCCCAATTCCCCATTAAGAAACCCCTAAACCCCAAAAGCCTAAACCCACCCACCCTACACTCCCAAAAGAACCGCTAAGAACCCCTAAACCCTGCACCCCCTAAACCCCCTATAACCCCCTTACCCTAAACCCTAAATCCTACACTCAACCCCCTCAACCCTAAAAACTCCGAATGCGGCTCGCGGTGTGCCAGCCGTCTCCCTTGCTCCTACGAGGTTTAGGGCTTTAGGGTGTGAATTCGGCTTTTAGGGTTCAGGGGTTTAGGGTTTTAGGGTTTAGGTTTAAGGTTTTAGGGTTTAAAGGGTTTAGGGTTTTAGGGTTTAGGTTTACGGCTTTAGGGTTATGGGCTTAGGGTTTTGGGGTTCTGTGCTAACCCTAAAACCTGAACACTGAACCAGTCACTACTCCGCTCCAGTGTGTTTTAGCTGCAAGGAAACCCTGAACCCTAAACCCTAAACCCGGAACTCACCTTGGGTCAAAACTTCCTGATGAAGGGATTAAGACTCGTAGCCCTAAGGTTTTGCCCCTACAGGTTCCCCTTAATACCCCTAGTATGGGCCTTATACTACGTACCTGAAGGATTGTTGAAAAGGGTCCCCACAGCCCAAGGGTACAACCTGACCTGAGTTGAAGGAAGGAGAGGGCTTCGGGTTTAGGGCTTCGGAAACTTTACCTAAATCTTGCCTGGCTATGCAAGGGTACTGAAACTGCAACAGCATGCTTTGTAGTTACGGTCCATACCCTGACATAGCGTCCCAGACGCGGGCCCCTGCTGCTGGGGCAGCTCAGGGGTTTATGGTTTAGGCGTTCAGGTGTTTAGGGAATGAAGGTGCCAGGTAAGCCCTGTATTATTTTCCTTTATTGGGTTCAAGAGGATCATAATCAGGAGCTCTTGTTCCCATAGTTTTTTAAGGGCTATCCTAGGGTTCCGAGGGTTTCGGGGTGTGGGGGCGTGGGCTGGAAGGTACCGAGCTCAGGGCAGTCGCGCAGCAGGCCGGCAAGCGCGTTGCATGTACGGAGTTCTTGGGGTTTTTTTGTTTGGGTTCAGAAGGTCCTCCAGGGCTTAGGGCTTGGAAGTTAGGGTCCTACAAGGGCTTAGGGTTTAAGAACTTAAGGTTTTCTTAAAGGGCTTCCTAAACCCCCAAAAGTATGTAGAAGAATGTCAATTGCTTAGGGGTTTGGGGCTTTTTGTTTTTTGTACATACTTTGGGGGTCCAGGTTAGGGTTTAAGGGTCCTGAAGGCCCGAAGGGCTTATGGTTGGGGTATTTCATTCTTGTTTTGGCAATTCTTGGCTGCAGTGGCTTCCTGAATTGGCTTGATTAATGTCTTGGCCCTTTTGGTGCTATGGTATATAGGTGAGACTATCGTGCGCGTCCTCTACACTGAGTGCCTTCGAACACCTCTCAACCTTGCAACAATGACAAGCGCTAAGCCACGAAAGCCTAAGCCCTCCAAATCCCCCTCAAACCCCAAAGCTTCAAGTTAACCCCACCCTATACCCTATAATTAGCCTACAAACCCTAAGCTTCACCCCCCCCCCCCCCCCCCCCCCCCCACCCCCCCGAACCCCGAAACCCTTTCATTCAACAGCCTTGTGGACTAGGTTGGCCTTTGGGATCTATTATATTTTCCGCATTTGGGCCTATAAGGGAACCTATGTAAACATATTTTTCAAAGGGTTTTAAGGCCAACCCCCGTAACTAAATTTTGAGAACCCTAAACCCTAAACTCTGAACCCTAAAACCCTGAAACCCGAGGCGCTGCGCCCGAAACTCGGCAGTCCCAAAACTTGCTGTTGGTTAGTAGGGAATGAGGGAATGAGGTACCCTATATAATCCCTGAAAGGGTATATGATATATATATATATATATAGAGGGGGATATAGGGTATCTCATTCCCTGATTCCCTACCCCCTAAACTCTAAACCCTAAACCCTAAACCCTGATTCCCTACTAACCAAGAGTAAGAAAACAGGCGCAGCAGAAGTTTGACGACGCCCTGGCGGCGTGGGTGCCTCCCTCATGCAGCCTGAGTCTCTTGACAAGTCTTGCGCGAGCCTGGGGGCTTTTGGGAGTTTGGGGCTTGCCCTGAACCCTAAACTCTAAACCCTAAACCCTAAACCCTAAACCCTAAACCCTAAACCCTAAACCCTAAACCCTAAACCCTAAACCCTAAACCCTAAACCCTAAACCCTAAACCCTAACAGCGTTGGGCTTTTATCGGGCAGTCGCGAAGTCGCGCCGAGGAGCAGGCAGCGGCCACAGCCAACCACACCGCCAAGCGGAGCCTGGTCCCTGGTTTCGCTGCCTCTTAGGGTGTAGGGTGGAGGGTTTAGGGTTTAGGGTTTAGGGCTAGGGTTTAGTGTTCAGGGGCTTTGGGGCTTTGAGGGCTGTAGGGAGTTAGTTTCGGCTGTTTGGGTTTGCGGGCTTCAGGGTTTCAAGATTCCAGGGCTTTGGGGTGTTAGGGTTTTTTGGGTCTTGGGTCCCTGGTTGTGCAGGGTTTAGGAAAAGGAAGCTCCTAGGATCCCAATGATGATTCGGCTTAGGGGCTTGGGTGCTTAAGCCTCACCCTGAGAGTCTCGGCGGATGTCAGCTTTCTTCCGGCATCGTGAAAGAGATTTTAAGGGTTTGAGAATCCAGACCTGAACCCAGACCCTAAACCCTAGACCCGGTAGCCTCACCCTAAAATACCACCAAGGCTAGGGTTTTTGTGCGCCCTCTTTGCTTGAAGTGAACGCAGTGGCCTTTTTGAGGACTCGCAGGAACTTGGGTGGACGCAAGAATTTCTACTTCGAGGTTCATGGGTAGTGACAAGTAGGGTTGTAAGTACAGTACCCTAACTAGGGTTTCAAGTATAGTCACCATACTTATCACCCTACTTATAGCTGCCCATGAACCTCCAAGTAAGACACGTGTTACGCGAATAAGCGTGTCAACCATTTCAACATAGTTCTCAAGTAGAAGCACCACCCTACCCCCCTCCCTAACGCGAAGCTTGCCAGCCACAATCTTTAATAAGAACTACATTAGGAACCCCACGCCCCCAAAGAAATATGGCTCCTGTGACCATGTGGCCCTCATCTTCGGGCGGGGGTCACCGGACAGTTCCCAAAACACCAAAACCCCAAACTCTAAAACCCTACACCCCAACACCCTAAACCCCACACTCTACACCCCAAACATCCCCAAACTCTCAACTTATTATCGTCACCTTCGGCCGTAGGTGAAAAACTCAGCTCAGAATTGACTTCGAAGATTACCAAGCGAGTGGGCCGGTGGCCTTAGCCGACGAGAGAGTGTTGAGGGTTTATAGGGTTTAGGGTTTAGGGTTTAGGGTTTAGGGTTTAGGGTAAGTTTAGGGTTTAGGGTTTATAGGGTTTAGGGTAAGTTTGCGCTTTCAGGGTTCAGAGGGCTTAGGGTTTGTAGGGTAAGTTTTTCGGTTTAGAGAGTTGATGTGGAGCAGGGTCGAAGGTGGCCTGGGTTCAGTAGGGTTTTGAGGGTTTGAGTTTATGGCTCCCTGGGTTTCGGGTAGCTTTCTCGGAGGGTTCGGTTTCTGGCGGCGTCGCGAATCTTTTGGCGAGGGGCTGGGTGTTCAGAGTCATGTGGCCGGGGAAAGGCCGCGGCTGCTCAAGGCCTAAACCCTAAACCCTTGTAAACCCTAAACCCTAAACCCAAAACCCTAAACCCTAAACCCTTCTTGCATTTTGAGCCCTCCTACCTCCAGCAAACTGTGGGAACTTCGTGTCCATCCTCCCGGGTTGTATTTGGGCCCGCCTTGGGGTCCATGGTGTGGGCAGCGTTTTGGGGACCAAATGAACCTTAAAAGTGGGGTCATTATGCCCTATACTACTATAATTCCTATTAAGGTATATGAACCATAAACCCTGGGGTCGTTATACCCTATATACTAAAATAATTCCTATTAAGGTACATGAACCATAAACCCTTTTAGGGTTCATCTCGGCCCAAGGCAGTGAGAGGACCGCTACCAAAGAGGGTTCGCCCATCTGATCGTTGAAAAACCCTTGCGGAATCCAGTGGACCCCTTGCGCCACACAGCACCCTGTTCACAGAAAGATGCGTAGCAGCAAACCAGACGCAAGTCGCACCCTACAGCTCCAAAGCTTCCAAATAAACCCTAGGCCCCGAAACCCTCTAAGCCCTACACCCCAACCTTCAAAGCCAAAACCCTTCAACCCCCCTTCCTCCCAAACCCCTGAAAGGCTTCCTTGACGCCTCGCTGACGCCGCTCCGCTCGGCAGACTCCGCGGCGGCGTCGGCAGAGACCGAGACGCGGAGTGCGGAGGAGGCCAATGGGCTTGGCACCGTGGTAGGGTCGAGGGCCTGAGTTTTGGGTCGGTTTGGGGTCTAGGGTTCAGGCTTTAGGTCTTCGTGTTTAGGGTTTAGGGTTTCAGGCGAGTGTATAACTTAGTGCCTTGGTTCATCGCGGTCCTAAATAGTCAAGAGCGATTTCAGTGGCTTTGGGACGCATTTTGCTTCAATCGCTATCCCGCCCGAAAGCCCTTAATGTAGGGTTTAACCCCAGAGAAGTCTGGCAGAGAGTGCGTAAAACTTATCAGAACCCATTCAAAGCCTATAATCCTACAGGATCGAGACGTGTGGCTCAGTTCCAGGTAGCAATTTCTAAGGGATTTCTCCAAACCCCAAACCTAAGCCGAACATACTCTAATCACAATTCGCACATCTAGACGGCAAGAACTTTGCAGTCAAGCCGAGCGGCACGATTTGACGCACTACGGCTTGAACTATCGTAGGATTCCTTTTGAGGGGGTTCAAGCTTTTGGGATTTGGGCCTTTAGACACTTCATGGCTTTAGAGCTTCAGGGTCTTGGGTTTAGGGTCTAGGATTCAGGTCTTTTGGCTGCAGGTGTTGGGTTTCAAGTTCGAGCCACTTGCGCCCGCTTCCGCTTTGCGGCTCAGTCGTCGGGCCTGTTTACGAGCCTAGGCCATTTTCGCGGTTCTTTCCGGGCTGCGGCTAGACCTACCCAAACCCTGCATCTCTCATCTCGAAAACCTCGCAGCCGGAAACATGCCCGCCTTAAGCCCTAAACTCTGTAAACCCCTAGCCTAGAAAACTCAAACCCGAGTCGCCAGACCCTAAACCCTAAACCCTAAACCCTAAACCCTAAACCCTAAACCCTAAACCCTAAACCCTAAACCCTAAACCCTAAGCCCCGCCTGTGAAAGGACAAGGTTTGGGGTCTTGGCGGCTCTTAAGTGTTAAGCCCTGAGCATGAGCGGGCTGCTGGAATGGCTGTCTTCGAGCCTGGACCGTTTTTTTTTTTTTTTTTTTTTGGGGGGGGGGGGGGGGGGGTTGGGGTTTGAGGGTTTGGGGTTTAGGGTTTAGGGTTTAGGTTTAAGGTTTAGGGTTTAGGGTTTAGGGACCAGGGTTTAGGGTTTAGGGTTTGGTGTTGAGTTTCTTTTACCATTAAAGGCCTGCCTGATAGGAGGTTTTCAGCGTCGTCTCAAGCGATGCAAGATCGTACCGCAGTGCTTCATCACCGAGTGGGCGCTGCCAATGTAGTGATCCTTTCCGACGGCTATGCGCAAGTGGCCCTAAACCCTAAACCCTAAACCCTAAACCCTAAACCCTAAACCCTAAACCCTAAACCCTAAACCCTAAACCCTGCAAGTATCGCCGAAGAATCGGAGGCGGTCGAAGCGGACGACAAGCTTCGCTTTGAGCCCAAGGTCGAGGGCACTCGAACACGGATTCGTGCCTAAGCCCTAAACCCTAAACCCTAAACCCTAAACCCTAAACCCTAAACCCTAAACCCTAAACCCTAAACCGCTGGAAGCAGCCTTTGCAGGTGTCAGGTTCAGACAGGTCTGCAGGTATTAAGGGCTGCTGAAAATTGGGGTTACTTTATAGGGGTCCTTATTTTAAGGGAATCCTACCATCTGGGGGACTATATTAGGGGTCCCTTGTTTTTTTTTTCTCGTAAACTCCCATGTATTAGGGGTTTAGGGGGGGTGCAGGAATTGAGCAACTCCTCAACGGATCTTTGTACGGCTTAGGGTTTACATTGGCTGTTTTTTGTTGAGCCCGAAACCCGAAGCACTAAACCCTTAACCCTTAATCCCAAGCCCCTAAGACTCATTTCATTTTTGCCTTAGCACAATTGAGTTCAGGACGCGCTGGGAGCGGCTTCTGGTGGGATCCTCGAGCATGATTTCCCGTGAGAACCCCTAGCCCTTCATGTCCTGCACGGTTTAGAGTTTAGGGTTTAGGGTTTTGGGTTTAGGGTTTGGGGTTTACGGTTTCCAAGTTGGGGCGACCCTCAACCCAAACCCCAACCACCAGGAGTTCCTTAAGCCCAGCCCTAAACCCCCCAAACACTAAACCCTAAGCCCTAAACCCTCCGGTTTAGGGTTTAGGGTTTAGGGTTTGGGGTTTAGGGTTTAGGGTTTAGGGTTTAGGACAAACCCTAAACCCCAAACCCGAAACCCTAAAGCCTACGCCCTGACACTATTTTTTGCCCTGGGAGGACTCACTTGTCTGCCGCGGGGCCGGTCCACCTTTGGCGGAGGACATGTTGCCCGAACCCCAAACCTCTAACCCCAAACCCCACACCTTAAGCCCTAAACCCTAAACCCTAAACCCTCGCCGCACAGGCTTTAGGGTTGGAGTGCAGAAGTGCAGCTCAAAGCAAAACTTCCCGGCACCCATCTCCCGGCGCCGCCCTGGGTTTAGGATTTAGGGTTAAGGATTTAGGATTTAGGGTTTAGGGTTTAGGGCTTCGGGCTTAGGGTTTAGGGCAGTTTAGGGTTTAGGGTTTCGGGTAGTTCTATACATGAGGGTGCCTTTTTTGAGCCCTTGGGCATAGGGTGCCGTACTACGCTATGGACCAAAAAAGGGGAGACTTTTAATGTAGGGTATCTTAAGGCTGGGAAGTTTCAAGGTGTGCTGCGTCACGGCTTTGGATGAGGTTTAGGGTTCAGGGGCTTAGGGTTTGGGATCTCGGGTTCAGAGTTCAGGGTTTAGGGTTTGGTATTTAGGGTGTTAGGGTCTAGGGCCCAGGGAGTAGGGCTTCAGTTTAATGCTTTCGGCTTCGGACTTCCTCAATTTCAAGGCCCGGTTCGCTTTTCTAGCCGTTAGAGTCAGGACATTTGGCCCATTTGGCCCGCTATTGGTACTTACAAAGGCGAAAGCCAACGACAAAACCTGCACAGCTGGAGCCTCTAGTTCCCCTCCTAAACCCTATACATCTTGAACTCCAAACTGGAAACCTAAAAAAAGTCCTAAACCCACTCCCATGTCTCCTAAATTCAGCCAAGTCCCCTAAATCCCCCCAAGCACCCCGAGCAACCAATCTGGCGGATCCCTCCCCGCAAAAAAGAGAAATCGAAAAAAACGAGAGCGAAACTTCAGCACAAACAAACTGAACCCCACGAAGACACCCCCACCCCCCCCATACATTTTCCACATGCCTGGAGTGCCTTCAATCATGTACTCTTAGGGCCTGAAGTTACTCAAGTGGGGGAGGGCGGTGCAGGTAAGCTACCCCGATGCCAACCCTACTGCAACGTGCCTCTTCAAAGCGTTTAGGGCACCCCAAAACCCCGAAACCCTGAAACCCCAAACTCCAACCAAGCCTTGTCAGGAGACCAGTCCGGAGGAAACCGTGGAGGAGATGGTCTGCGCAAGATAAAGGGTTAGGGTTTAGAATCTAGGGTCGGGTTTCAGGTTTCGGGTTTCGGGTTTAGGGCTAGAAGCTTCTAGCGCCGAAGGGTTCCGGCTTCACGGGATACTTGGAGGATCACGGGTAGTTATAAGTCGGGTTCAAAAGTATGGTAACTATACTTACAACTCTTTTTCGGTGTACTTATGGCCCTACCCTAAACCCTAAACCCTAAACCCAGGAACCTCCACGTCGAGTTAAGGGGGAGCCTCCGTTCCGTCAGCGCACCAAAGCTCCGCAAGCCTTTGGGCGCCGAAGAGCGCAGGCTATTCCTCAGTTCAGGCATATATACATATATGTAGATCCATTTGTATATATATATATAACATATATATATAACATATATATATATATATGGAAAGAGTATATATATATATGTATATGTGTGTGTATATATGTATATATGTATATATGTATATATGTATATATGTATATATGTATATATGTATATATGCATATATGCATATATGCATATATGCATATATGTATATATGTGTTTATTCATGCTCCTTAACTGAGGAATATGGAGACCCCTGGTAATGGGACTTGCGCCCCGTGTTCCCCACTGGGCGGCAGGAGTTGCCAACGCACACGCAGCCGCAGCAACCAGCTGTCGCACGGTCGACCACTGAGGCCATGGGATACCCCACTGTTTAGGGGTTAGGGTTTAGGGTTTAGGGGTTTAGGGGTGTAGGGGTTTAGGGGTTTAGGGGTCTAGGGGTTTAGGGGTTTAGGGGCTTAGGGGTTTAGGGGTTTAGGGGTTTAGAGTTTAGGGGGGGTTCCTATACTTGGTAGCCCGGTGGTACCCTTTACCCTTTTTTGGTTCTGGGCTCCCCTTATCAAGTAGCCGACCAAAGAAAGGGTACCCTGATTATGAGATGGTTTCTGGGCCTAATAAGGACTAATGCTACTTGGGGGTCCCTTTTATATTTTGCAAAGATTGCTTGCCGATCTCATTCGCGGTGACTAGTCCTTGAGCTTCTTCGCTCAGTTGTAGCTAGCACTTGTAGGTTCATGGGTAGAAGTATGGTGCCTCTACTTGTACAGCCTTTGTTTGGGTCACTTGAAACTCCAAGTACAGGGACGCGGACAACAAGCAGTATTGAATCACGGTTCCACCCCAGACTGGCCCATGAATCCCAAATCAACCCCTACTTGGCACAGTAGAGAGGTTCATTGGTGGTATCAGTAGTGGTCTAGTACCCAGATAAGCTTAGTAGAGCTACCATGCTTATAACCCTAAACCTCCTACAGTGGCTTTCCTACTTCCTCTCTTCGTCTGACCCTAAACCCTCAACCCTGTCAGGACAGAGGTACGGATGCCGTGCTGAGTCTCAAGCCACGCATGCGGTGGTGCCTGGGCTTTAGGGTTTAGGGGTTTGTGTAGGCTTCGGGTTTAGGGGACAGCCGCTGAGGGCTAAAGACCAGCCTCTTGCAGCAGTACCCCTCAGCAGCTTGCCTTGCCATTTTGCTTGTTTAGGCCCCTGTGCGAACTCTGTTTAGCTGAACCCTAAACCCTAAACCCTAAACCCTAAACCCTGAGGTTTCAGGGGATAGGGGTGGAGCAGTGGTTTTCTCTATGTAAGATCCCGCCAAGAAGCGACCGCCGAGGCTGGCACGCGGGCCGGGACGGCGGCCCCCGCCCTTGGAGACGCAGGCAGCTGGGGGATCCTGGGTTTAGGGTTTAGGGTTTAGGGTTTAGGGTTTAGGGTTTAGGGATCCTGGGTTCAGGGTTTTGGGTGAAACAGGAACTTAAACCTTATGCCCTCAAACCTAAACCCTAAACCCAAAACCCTGAACCCAAAACCCAAAACCCTAAACCCTAAACCCTAAACCCTAAACCCTAAACCCTAAACCCTAAACCCTAAACCCTAAACCCTAAACCCTAAACCCTAAACCCTAAACCCTAAACCCTAAACCCCAGCCCCGCAAGCATCCCCAAGCCCTATCCTAAAGCCGGGCGTCTTTGTTCCTTCGCAGCCTTGAGAATGTCACTGTCGTAGAGGTGCAGAGGTTTGGGTTCAAGATTAGGATTTAGGGTTTAGGGTTTAGGGTTTGGGGTTTAGGGTTTAGGGTTGCTTTGCCGAGTTTCTGGGGCAAGGCTGCTTTGGAAAAAGGCGTGAGTACTGGCTCCTGCAACCCCCCGCCATGTGAAACCCTCATGCCAAGAGCTTCTGCAAGAAGAGCCTCCCTCCCCCCATCCCTGACCTGTTTAGGGTTTTAGGGTTTATGGTTTTAGGGTTTAGGGTTTAGGGTTTAGGGTTTCGGGTTTGTTTAGGGTTTAGGGTTTAGGGCTTTGTGCCGGAATCTGTTCAAGGACGTTTGAATGCCCGAAGTCCCTGCACCCGAAGCCCCAGAGTCGAGGGCTGAGCGTTTTCGCCCCGAACCCCGAACCCCGAACCCCGAACCCCGAAACCCTAAACCCCAAAACCCCTAAGCCCTAAACCCTAAACCCTAAACCCTAAACCCTAAACCCTGAACCCTGAACCCTGAACCCCCGAACCCTAAACCCGAAACCCTAAACCCTAAACCCCAAGGCCCCAGACCTTCCCAAATCCAAGAGTTCCATGAGGCGCCACGGCGAGACACGGTGCTCGGCCGATCGGGTCAGGCCTTGGGGGTTTAGGGTTTAGGGTTTAGGGTTTAGGGTTTAGGGTTTAGGGTTTAGGGTTTAGGGTGTTGGGTTGAGGGTTGAAACGCTTCAAAGGGTCTAAAGGGTATTGAGGGTTTTAAAGGACGTAAACCGCTTTAAGGGGCTTCAAGTGTTTAAAGGGCTTAAAGGGCTTAAAGGGCCTTGCAGGGTTTTAAGGGGTTCAAGGGGTTCAAGAGTTTTAAGGGTTTTAATCTTTTAAAGGGCTTTAAGGGCTTTATGTGTTTTAAGGTTTTAATGGTTTGGGCGTTGAGGTTAAGGGTTTAGGGCTTAAAGGTGTGGGGTTTTGGGTTTGGGGTTTATGGTAATTACGGGTACCCTTCTTATACCTGGGTTACTCTTAGGTCTAGAGATTGAGGTGCCCAACACCCTATGGCAGCACGGGCAGTGGCCTAAACCTTGAGCTTGAATCCCAGACCAAAAGCCTTGCGCCTAAGGGTGGTTACATGGGCCCTCAATATGTGCATATAAGGGGTAGGAAAGGATTTCCCTTTTAAGGAGCACACAACTGCCCTTAGATAGCAGCTCCGCCAACAAACGCTCAGTCCTCCAGAAGATCTTCATGAGCCTGTGAAGGTTGAGAGAAAGACTTGCAATTGTCTTGTTCATTGTGTGCCTAGTTCAGGGGTCCTTGTCACCATTTCATATGGATTTGTGCATCTTCTCTTGGTTCTTCCCTCCTTCGTTCATTCCATTCGCTTCGCTGGCTTCTCCGGACCTAGACTCCAAACCCCTAACCCGCAGCCCCATGACCTCATTCTGCACTGAACACTACCTGCATAAATTCAACTAGTTGTAGTAGTGAGTTATAAACTGGGTGTGAAGGCAAGTACAAGGCAAATCCCACCTTAGGTGGTTCACGCAATCCGTAGAACCGCGTTTTCTTGGAACTCTAGACCAAGCCCTAAATACTAGCTTAAACCTTCAACCCTGATGTATGTATGCCCTGATCTGAACCCCTACATCAAACATGCACCCTGCTTGAATTTCGGGTATGTGCAGCTAAACCCTAAACCCTAAACCCTGAACCCTAAACCCTAGACCCTAAACCCTAAACCCCAAACCCCCTCATTAGGAGGGTTTTGGTATCTGAGGGCCCCTGCAAGAGAATGCAGGAAGAAGTGGAGAGGCTCCACCAGCTGGAACTCGAGGAGGCGTAGGGCTTCATCAGCGCTAAACCCTAAACCCTAAACCCTAAACCCTAAACCCCAAACCCTAAATCCTAAGCGTCTTGTTTCAAGGGCTCTTGTGTGGTTAGGGTGCCAGGGTTTTTTTTTGTCGGGGGTTCTGGGATTTAGGGCTTTGGGGTGCGCTTCGGAGTTCCGGGCTGAAGGGTTCCCTGTTTCGGGTTTAGGGTTTAGGGTTTAGCGTTTAGGGTTTAGGGTTTAGGGCTTCTATTCGGCCCTGTACCCCTTGCACTTGTCTTCATGACTCATGGATTTGGGGTGGTTAAGGCACCCGAAACCCGAGACCCTGGACGGTTAGCTAACAGGTTTCACTTGGTAGGGCGTTTGCTGGAGGGATCGTGTGTTCTTGTATTTGGTTTGGGGTTCCTGGCAGGTCATTTGTAGAAGAACAGGGCGTCTGTAAACCTACCCCCGCACACTTGTTCCCTTTCAGGCATCGCTTCCCTTGCACATTCACCCAAAGAAGCAAAATGTGGCTCCCTTCTTTTCTTCTTAGGTTGCTAAGAACTTCGGCTTTGGTTGAGCAGCTGCGGTGGCTGAACTGCTGCGGGACCCTTCATTAAGTAGTGAACCCGAAACCCGAAACCAACGTGCATTTGCGGGTTTCCGAAATGGATGTACCTTATTGGGGTCCTTATTTCACAGGCATCCTTACTATTTGGGGTCTATACTAGGGATCCCTTATTTTCGGAAACCCCGTCACATGTTGCATTGCCGGCATCCGCGCGCTCTGACCCATCCTCGTGATCTTGTTCCCAAAGAGCCCAATACCCCTCAATGAGAAATATAGCTCAAACCATATCACAGGGTCGGTATACGGTTTAGAGTTAAGAGTATATTCCTTACTTAAGGGGCATTGGGCTCTTTGGGATCTTCAGGGCCGAAACAGAGATCAACACAACCCTACTGGAGACCATAAAGTCCTAAAAGCCCCCAAAGCCCTAAAACCCTAAAGCCACCAGAACCCCAACCAAAAGGAGGAAGAGGCTCTGCGGCAGTGGCGGCTGAAAAAGCAGGAGGCACTTGTCTCCCCGCCTCCCCCCCCCCCCCACTAGGACTTGAGGGTTTAGGGTTTACGGTTTAGGGCTACTTTGGTTGGGGGATGAGGGCTTAGCTTTTGAAGTTTGGGATTTGGGGCTTTAGGGATTTTGAGTTTTGGGGGCCGCTAACGCCTAAAACCCAGGCCGGAAGATGCAGAATGCATCGCAGGCGGTCTCAATCGCGGTTTGTCAAGGTGTTTGTCGAATCTCAATCGGTTTACCCCAGCATGTTCTGTATGAGATATAGTTTCATTTGAGGTGCCCGTCTTCCATGATCATACAGAATGGACTGTTGTGAGGGCACACCTAAGATAGCCTTACTTATTTAAGTCCCAAATTCTTGATTCTTTGACTCCAGAGGTGCCTTGAGTCTTCTGTGAAGTTGTCACAGTAGCTGTGGTCACTCGCGTACAAATCCAGGATCCAGTATTCGGGTTCAGGTTCGGGGTCTAGGGTTCAGGGTTATTTAAGATTTCGCGTGCTAAAAAATGATGTGGTTGGAAAGCGGTGTGCGCAGCGAAAAACTTCCTCACCAGGAACATGTCAGAACCATCTCTCAACAAAAAAGGGGACCCTCACCCTAGTCCCCGAAAGGGTTTAGGGTTCAGGGTTTAGGGTTTAGGGTTTAACAATGCTGATGCTGATATACAAGCAATTGTCGAAACAGTAACACAAGAGCATGTAGCAAGATCAGTATCTCACTACTAATCACAATCCGTAGGCATCTTGGTAGCCGAGTAGTTGGGCTTGAGCTTTCGGGCATGACGACTTGAGTTGGGTTGCTACTCCCTAAACCTGCAGGCCCCAAGCTTGCAAGTGCTGACTCAACCCTGAACACTAAAGACGGCTTTGACTTCGAATCCGAAACCCTAAACCCTAAACCGTTTAAACCCTAAACCCTAAACCCTAAACCCTAAACCCCAAACGACCCCTGCAATGAGTGAGCGAAGCCGCCGGCCCGCGGTCTTTCCTGGCACGGGCGCTGCCGCCTTTGCTGGCCATCGCCTTTGGCAACGCGCCTGCGGCTGCTCCGCTACGCTCGGGACCCAGGGGGCCGAGCGCGATTGACCCTGCAAATGGGCCTCTTCTGAAAAAGCGCGAGCGCGAGCTGGAGCTCGAAGACGAACCTGCGAGCTGCTGGGGGTGCTGGAGGCCAACGACTTGGATGATGCAGGCACTTCAGACGCTCCCCCCGGTACCCTAGACCCTCTCAAGTCCGAAACCCTAAACCCTAAACCCTAAACCCCCTCAAGTCCGAAGCCCTAAACCCGAAACCCCAAACCCCAAACCCCAAACCCTAAACTAAACCCTATAAACCCTAAACCCTAAACAATTCTCATGCCAGGAGACTCGGCAGATGGAGCTGCGGAGGAGAGCGCAGATGCAGCAGGCGCGGACAGACCCTCAACACCCCCTACTTGACACTGGGTAGAGGTTTAGGGTTTAGGGTTTAGGGCTTAGGGTTTATAGGGTTTAGGGTTTAGGGTTTAGGGTTTAGGGTTTAGGGTTTCGCGTTTAGGGTTTACGGTTTAGGGTTATTCAAGCGCCCCAGACTGAGTTGTAAGTAGAGTTGCCCTACCTATTATAACATAACACGACTCATCACTACCCACACGCACCTCCAAGTACACCCCAAAAAAGCCCAGGCCCCCTAAAGCTTGAATTGCCCAAGCCAAAACTAAACTCGAGCGTGCGCATTTGTTGTTTTTGTTCTTTTTCTTTTGGGGGGTGAAGTTCCCCAAGAAGGGGTACCCTTCTTGGATATATCGTGTGCATTGGAAGGGGCACCCTGCTTTGGGAAACACAAATTTACATCTGCTTTGAATGTAGCAGTTTGCAATGATGCATTGGGGTTTAGGGTTCGGGACTGAGGTACCTTGGGCTCCCTTCAAACCCTACGCATCAACCATAACGAGAGACGGCTTCCCCAAATCCGAATTAAACCCTAAACCCTAAACCCTAAACCCTAAACCCTAAACCCTAAACCCTAAACCCTAAACCCTAAACCCTAAACCCTAAACCCTAAACCCTAAACCCTAAACCCTAAACCCTAAACCCTAAACCCTAAACCCTAACCCTAAACCCTAAACCCTAAACCCTAAACCCTAAACCCTAAACCCTAAACCCTAAACCCTAAACCCTAAACCCTAAACCCTAAACCCTAAACCCTAGCAAGCTTGGCACACGACCGGGAAGCCTTGACTTCGACCCCCCAAACCCTGAAACTCCCAAGCCCGGAACTCCAAAACATCTCCACCTCCCCCCCCGCCCCCCACCCTAAACCCTAACCCTACCCTAAACCCGAAACCCAAACCCTAAACCCTAAACCTAAACCCTAAACCCTAAACCCTAAAAACCCTAAACCCTAACCCTAAACCCTAAACCCTAAAACCCTAAACCCTAAACCCTAAACCCTAAACCCTAAACCCTAAACCCTAAACCCTAAACCCTAAACCCTAAACCCTAAACCCTAAAAACCCTAAACCCTAAACCCTAAACCCTAAACCCTAAACCCTAAACCCTAAACCCTACCCTAAACCCTAAACCCTAAACCCTAAACCCTAAACCCTAAACCCTAAACCCTAAACCCTAAACCCTAAACCCTAAACCCTAAACCTATCAGGGCCCCTCTCATGCTGTAAGGAATCTTCCTTAGTTGAGGGGTACTGAAAGTCCCTGGGAGAGGCACGAAGCTGCCCCTAAAAGCTGACCCTAAACCCTAAACCGTAAACCCTAAACCCCAAGAGAGGCACGAAGCCGCAGCCCGTCGCCCCCTGCGTCGCCCACTCTTACTGCGCCGGCACCTGGATCGCCCGAGTCGGCCGAGCCGGGGCTTGTTTTGGCGGTTTAGGGTTTAGGGTTTCGGGGTTTAGGGGTTTAGGGGAGTTAGAGGCAGGCTTAAAAGCAAAGCACCCTATAGAAAGAATTCCAAGTAGAGTTTTCCATACTTATAACCCTGCTTCGAGCTACCGACAAACGGTTGGGGTTTCTGAGACTCACCCTAAACTCCCCTTAGCTGCCGACGCAGTCTCTCAAGATCATCCCAAAGAGCACTGCATATTCAGTGCAAGCTTGAGTCCATGTAAGGGGTATTGGGTTGCAGAGTTCACTTGCAGCTTCTCTACCTTCATTGATACCTCCACCCGAAACCCTACAACCCTAAACCCTCAATATCGTATGCAGCTGCAGGTACTTAGAGTCCCAGGTTGTGGCCTTCAACTCAAAGTTTTTAGCAATGTACACGCGAAAAAGGCCCCTGTAGGCCTTAAACCATTCTAGCCCCTCAGCCACTTCCAATTCTTGGATGGGTTGAGGGTTCAGGGGTAGGGGCGGTATGGGTGAAGGGTGTCGATGACGCTGCTGCTTAGGGGTGTAGATGGTTTGGGCCTCTAGGCTGTTAGTGCTTTGAGGGTCGACGGCCCAGAGGGTATTTTGGCTAATGGGGTTTTGGCTGGGGCATTGGGGTATCGGGTTTATAGGGCTTAGGGGGCTTATTATGTGGAGGTGTTGGGTTCACGACTTAGCAAGGACCTGCTGTTCTCGCCCGAGCCTTCCGCGGCCACACCGAGAAGGGAGCAGAGCCTTAGTCGGCAGTGCACTGGAGCCTGAACGTACAAAAGGGTTTAGGGTTTAGCGTTTAGGTATGAGGTTTAGGGTTTAGTATTCCCTTAGGGTCCCTTTATATTTGTACTATCATAACCCCCCAAACCCTGTTCTAATGATTCAGGCCCCTATATTTGTCGCTCAGCCGGTCCACTTTAGCTATCTTCGGTATGCCCTCAGCCCTCTTCCCTAAACCCTAAACCCTAAACCCTAAACCCTGGGCACTGAACGGCTTGACCCTATGGAAGAGAGCGTGTCAGCTTTGGTGGGGGCCAGGGCCTTAAACTGTTAAACAAAACATTCAAACAAAAGCTTCCCGAGCCCCTCGCAGAAGGCATCGAGGACGCCCCAAGGCTCCAGATAGGGTTTGGGGTTTAGGGTTCAGGGTTCAGGGTTCAGGGTTCAGGGTTCCGGGTTCAGGGCTTAGTAAGAGTATGCCACAAGCAGATACAATCGTTAAATGGTATAATGATCTGGTGAGAGAATGAAGGATGTTTGACAGAATGACAAAGCGATATAGTGATATAATGATAACATGTTTGAATCACCTGAACCCCAAGGCCACATGGCTGTCTGTGCAACTGATGCACAAACAGACCCTAAACCCCAAGTCCCAAACCTTACAAAGGGTGCCTCTGTTGTTGCACCCGTCTTTTCTTGAGGAGGAACAAACGGTTTAGGGAAAGGCTGTGTATACTCTTTTTTTCATGATTGCCTGTTTATGCGGGCTATGCGCTGTAGTTAAGGGTTTGGGCTGCAGGGGCTTTAAGTTTGAGGTTTAGGGTTTAGGGTTTAGGGTTTGGGGTTTAGGGTTTAGGGTTTAGCCGCAACCGACCTTCGAGGAGAACGACGCTGATTGTGCCGCCCAAAGACCACCAGGACTCGCCGCAGCTCTCATCGCCCCTCCGCCATCATCTTACACTAGGGCTTTTGGGGGTTCAGGGTTTGGGGGTTTTGGGGTTTCGGGGTTTGGGGTTTTGGGGGTTCAGGGTTTGGGGGTTTTGGGACATTGGGGTTTAGGGTTTATGGTTTAGGGTGCAGCTTCATGGGGTTTTTACAAGTAGGGTTACAAGTGCCCTAAGAAGGGTTATATTCATAGCGACCATACTTGAAACCCTACTTCTCACTACCCATGGACCTCCAATAAGTGGTCTGCGACGTCTTTGGGTAGTTCTATGGGCCCTTATTGTGGTCCCTTACCGGGTTCTGAAATATGGGCCCCTAGGTTGCATAGGGTATATAAGGGGTACACAAGGGGTCCCCTTTTAAGGGACCATGTGGCTGCATTCTAGGCGTCAGGGGTAGAGGTGCAAGGGTTGTCATAAGCAGGCCTTTTTGGGCAGGATTGCAGACACTGGTCTGGTGCACTGAGCTTCTTAAACCCTGAATGAGTCCTACACCTCTCGAGGTTAGCAATTATGTAACTTGGGATGTTCCCCTTTATACTAACATTCCTTAATCGGGCCTTTTACTAACAGTCCTCAATAGGGATTCTCATAGGGGATCCCCATTAAGGACCCTAACGACAGGACCCTACTTGGAGGTTCATGGTACCTACTAACCACTTATAACTGTACTTATAACCCTACTGATAACACCCCTAAAGCCTTATAGGGGTTATCCCAATTATAAGTAGGGTTATAAGTGCAGTTTAATTGGTTAGTAAGTACCATGAACCTTCAAGTAATGATGGGAGACCCCAAGATCGACTGAAATCAAAGCGCCAAGGACTATGCCCGACACGCCCCCGTTCTCCCCGAGCCTGACGCTGCAGATACCAGGCGCCCAGACCCCAAACGCAAAGCCTTAAGCAGGGTTTAGGGTTTAGGCCTTAGGGTTTAGGGTTTAGGGTTTGGGGACATGTGAAGTAAAGCCTAAACCCGAAACCTCAAAAGGACACCCCAATGTACACACTCACCTGCATTTAGAAGCATGACCAAACTTTATTCAGGCGTATAACTGAGGTCTCTCGCTCTATGTCCGGGGAAGTTTTCAGCTGTCCAGGGGCCTCATGGGTTAAAGTTACCCGAAAAACAACCGAAGTATGTTCCTAAGGCTTCTTCAAACAAACGCCCGCCAGCCTCTTGACAACTTTGAAAGAACAACCCTGCGAGGCGAGCATGAGGCATGAATCAAGGGGCACTTGATAAACCCCCACAAATCCCTGAACTCCCTACGCCCCTGACCTCCCTAACCCCCCCCCCCCCCCCAAAAAAAAAAAAAAAAAACCTCCCTAAGCTCCCAATACCCTAAGCTCCCTGAGCCTTAAACCCTCACCTGCGAACATTCAGAGCTCTGAGTAGAACCAGTTCCTTCACTGAGGATGTTTTAGGGAACCAAAGCCCCCACGATCTCGAACACACTTTCAGAATACATGGATAAGTGTAGATGGATATGTTTGTGATTATTGAATTAAAGCATGTTATGATACTTACGTATATATACATATATATATATATCATACATTTACACATATAATTATATATGTAAGTGCATGCTGCATGCTCCCCTGGCGCAGCGCTAGCAAAGAAGCTGTGAGCTCTGCCGTCCATTCTGCGGGATTCACTCAGACCAGGACCTTCAGGCCTAAAACCCCCGAGCCCTTTAACCTCTAAGCCCTCAGCCCTAAACCCTAAACCCTAAACCCCAAACCCCAAACCCCAACCCTTAAACCCTAAACCCTAAGAATCCACGCAGGGTCGCCGCCCGGAGGCTACTTCGGCCAGTTCAGCAAATCTGTCTTATCTTCTTGGGGGTTTAGGGTTTAGGGTTTAGCGTTTCTGGGGTTTTGGGTTTAGAGTTTAGAAGTTTAGGGTGTAGGGCTTATACTTGGAGGTTCATGGGTAGTTCCAAAGTATGGCCACTACTTGCAACCCTATGTAGGGCACTGAATTCAGACCCTTTCAATCACCAATGAACCTCCAAGTGGGGTTTGTGGGCTCCGGGGCGAGCTTAGTAAGGGTTTCAATTAGGGTTGATGAGGGCTGAATTATGGTATGGCTAGGGCTTAGTTAGGCTAGGACCCGGAGTAGGCCCTTATTCCCTTTTCTTAGGGCTTAGTTTCCCTATTCATCCCTTAAACCAACAAATCCTACCCTGTGTGCACCTAGGCTACTCTTGCGTCTAGTAGGGTTTTAAGTAGGGTTCCCCAAACCCCAAGGGCGGCTCAGCTCTCAGCAAGCAAAGCCCGAACCTCGCAGAGTGGAGCAAGGTTGTTCGGGCTTTAGGGTTTAGGGTTTTAGGTTTTCGGGTTTAGGGTTTAGTGTTTGGGGCTCAACGAGCTGCACTCAATTGGGAAGGGCGTCCTTTTCTGCTATGTAGCAGCCGTAATCAGCCGTACACTGGGGGGAAGCTTTTGATTATGGCCTCGCTTTCAGCATTTACGCGGGGATTCAGGGGGTTCGCCGTATCTGACGTGTTGATTTGTAGTACAAGCAAAGTACTGGAATCTACGTTTCCGTGAGCCGGCTGGATTTTCACCGGATTTGTCGTACAAGAGAAATACTGGAATCGACATTTCCATGAGCCGGCTGGATTTTCATTGATTTGTAGTACAAGCTTGGTACTGGACTCCATGTTTTCTTGATTGTAATACAAGTTCAGTACTGGAAATGACGTTTCCGTGAGCCGGCTGGATTCTCATTGGTTTGAGTGCACGCTTCGTACTGGAATCGACGTCTCTGTGCATTTTGGTATGTGCAACATGCAAGCTCGAGCGAGCTTTTTTTTTGGGGGGGATGCGGGCGGTGCACATGCTGCCATGGTGTTGTAGTAGGCCTTTGGGGAGCGGCGTTCATTGCAGAATGGCATGTCTAGCGTAGTTGTTCATCATATGCATGACCTTCTACGGGCGCCTTCGACAACTTAATGGTCCAATAGCGTTCATTGGGGCTTGACACTCTTTGAACAAGTAGGGCCGCCTTTCTCTGCCGGCTGTGAGGGATGAGATGCGCAAGCGCAGCACATGTAGTGCGTGGCTGCTTACTTCGGTGGGTTAGGGTTTGGGTGGACGTGCGTTTCTTCTCCCTACACCCTAAACTCTAGACCTTCAAGTCTTGTAGAGCTCCTACACCCTTGGAAGAGCTGCCACCAAGATCCTACAGCCAACCCTAGACCCTAAACCCTAAGTGCGGCAACGCCTGAGGCGTCCGAACCCCGCGGTCCCGCGCCTCGCGCAGTTCGCGCATGTCCGGCGATCAAGAGGTGTCAACTGTGGTCTTGCCGAGCCACCCCGCCTGCAGCAAGATCCAAAAACCTGTACTTGGAGGTTCATGCTAACTAATTACGTCGTAACCCAGTTATAGCTAAATCATAACTGTACCTGGAGCCCAATTATGACCCTATTAGGGTACTTAAGGGGCTTATATGTGGGTTATTATGACTACACTTATAGTGGGTTCCTAAGTACCCTGAACTTGGGGTTGAGAGGGCGGGTGCAGAGCGGGGCTCAAGGATTGGGACCTGTGCACTAAGCCATCAAAGCAGAAAATTTCGAGAGATCCCTAAACTCCAAACCCTGAACTGCCCTAAACCGCATCAGCATGTCGGGCATTGTCAGGGCTTCACACCTTGAAACATCCCCAGGCTGAAGGGAAGGCTTTCTTTCTCAGGGTTTAGGGTCTGGGGTTTTGCATTCCTTGGCAGCAAAGCTCTGCTTGGGATAGGGCTAGAGGGGACTGACTGTCTGATCTTCACCCCTTTTCTGTGTACTGCCGGAGCCCAGGCGTTTATGAGCGCATGGAGAAGAACGCCCAGAAGAATGGCGACTCCTGGCATGCTGCCAAGAGGTTCTGAGGTGGATCCATAGTGTCTTTCAAGATCCCTAATCCCTAAACCCTAAACCCTATAAACCCTAAACCCTAAACCCAAGCGAAACATTGTAACAATCATCTCCTCCAGCAATTTCCAGTCCACTGAGCAGCAGCAGCTTTAAAGTGGTAGTCCATTATGCACCCGCTCGAAGTGCGAGTATGTCGCCTACACTCCCCTGCTCAGACGTAGCGACAACTACAATCCACCGAAACCCTGGACCAATCCCTAAACCCTAAACCCTTAACCCTTAAGCCCCAAACCTTGAACCCCCAAACCCTAAACCCCAAACCCCAAACCCTAAACCCTAATCCCTAAACCCCAAACCCTAAACCCTAAACCCCAAAACCCAAAACCCTAAACCCTAAAACCCCAAGTCTCCCAAGGAGTCCTGGGAGACCGGCTCAGATGCCGCCTCTGTGGTCTCTGATGCCTCGTACGTGGATCAGGTGGGGTTTAGGGTTTAGGGTTGAGGGTTGAGGGTTTAGGGTTGATTTGTTTCACGGTTTTTGTTAGGGTTCGGGTGCAGCGAGGTTGAAGAGTCCCAAGATCATCTAAACAGCAACCAACCAAGAAGTGCACTTGCAACGGGTCCTGGATGACATGGCTTGCATGCACTGGTGAAAAACGATTGTTGTGATTCTGACTCATCATTTTCTGCATGTGTTTTCGCTGTTTGGCTGGGGTCTAGGGCCCTAAACCCACCCTAAGCCCTAAAACCCT
>CAJNDS010000668.1:390054-557554 GCA_905221605.1 Symbiodinium natans
CCTAAACCCCTAAATGCCTAAGTCTAAGCCCCTTAACCATTAATTAAACCTTCTATATGCAATCCGCACCCATGAACATCGTCTTCAAGTTTGTGTTTGTTGGTTGAGGAAGTCTGCATGATCGGTTTAGTATTCAAGCCCACCACCCCAATACCATGGCCATGCAAAAACATGTTCCTTCGATGTAACCCCAAATTAGACCCTAAACCCTAAACCGTAACACCAAAAAAGTGTTTGAGCTATGGTCTCCAAGCCACCCTAAAAACCCGGAATTCTAAACCGTAGGCCCTTGGAAGCCCTAAACCCAGTGATTCCCAAACTTCGTGCGTGCCTCGAGATCTCTGTGGCTATCGAAATGCCGAGGATCAAGGACCTCACCCGACGAGGGCGCGAAGACAAGGATCAGGACCCGGATACTGCTGTTTGTTTAAGAACCCCAAAAGAGAAAAAACAATAATCCCTAGAGTACCCTGAATAAGGAAGAACATTTCATATTTTTGGGGGTAGTTGCGCAGTTAGTAGGATAATGAAGTCCTGGCGCATACCTTCCATGAGTTGGTGGTCTCCTTAAGTAGGGTTTCTGTTTTATAGGGGCACCATATTCGGGGTTCTTATTAGGGTATCTAGGGGCTATATTAAGGTATAAGGGTAACAGATATAGAGGCCACCGGCCTTTATAAGGCATGCCAAAACTCCCATACTTGTGGCTTACCTGTACAACTGAGTAAGGGGCGTAAGGGAACCTTCATGGGGGTTTGTCGGGCGTCTTAAACATTACTTTTGGTTCTAGGTACGTACTATCACCCTTCCTTATCTTCTGTGACAGGGCCATCAAGCACACTTCGGTTGTCGAGCTGGACCAAACGGTTCGTACTTAGGAGAAGCCCCATCTGATGCCGGTAAGGGCAAGCTACCCAGCTGCCCAGACGTTCGCGGGGAGCGGTAAGCCGACAGCATGATAGGTTGTGAGGAGTTCAGTTCCTTTCCGGGATCTAAGCCTGGTCACTAAGCTAGCTAGGCCTGATGCTTGGAGGCTGCTCGTAAGTCCTGAAAGAGCCCAAGCCCTAAAACAATCCATGAATGCGGAGGGGCCCAGCCTTTTTGGATTAGGCTTGGTATAGGGTTGCTTGTATAGGGTTTAGAGTTCAGGGTTCAGGGTGTCGGATTTAGGGTTTAGGGTTTCGGCTGCTATAGACTTCATGGTGCTAGGGCTTAGGGCCCTTTGCCGTTCATCGTGCCCACTCCAAAGCCCACAAACCCGCACATCACAAAGGTTGAGGGGTCCTTAGGAGTCGAGCACAAAAGGGAACCTTTAATCTTCTTGAAGTATGACAACGCCTTTAGAATCCCAAAGGTTAACCTTTAGTTCCCCCACTTGGTGGTATATGGGTAGGCATAAGTGGGGTATGGTAGCTATACTTATGACCCTATTTGGAGCACTTCTAACCCCACCCTAAGCCCTAAACCCTAAACCCACTTATATCTACCCTTTTTACGGCTACTTCTAACGACCCGTGAACCTCCGAGTAGGACACAACTCAGGGTCAGGGGAATCCTATCCGAGTTTCGGGTTTGGAGCTCAGAGTCTGCCTCCCTTCCTCAACCGCCTTGTTTAGGGTTTAGGGTTTAGGGTTTAGGGTTTAGGGTTTAGGGTTTAGGGTTTAGGGTTTAGGGTTTAGGGCGAAGCTCTTGAAGCCCTCGAACTCGCAAACCTTTCGAGCCTCGAAGCCCAGAGGACCGTCTCCGCTCCCCTGGCTCTCACCTCGGTTCCACCAGCTCCTGGAAAACCGAATTTCTTAAGGGCCTAGTTGGGTTTAGGGTTCAGGGTTTAGGGCTTAGCGTTTAGGGAGCCCAAAACCCCTCAATAGAGGGGTTTAGGGTTTGTGGTTTGGGGTCTGGGGTTTGGGGTTTGGGGTTTGGGGTTTAGGTTTGGTTGCACCGTTGAGAGCTTAGGACGGCAGGACCCCTAAACATTAAAGCCCTAAGCCTCAAAACCCTAATCCCCTACAGCCCTAACATTACAACCCTAAACCCCAAACCCGAAAGCCTAAACCTCAAAACCCTACACCCTAGACCCTAAACCTTAAAACCCGAGTCCGAAGCTTTGAAGATGTTGGTGGGCTAGGCATGGCCGGGTGAAGTATAGCCCTAAACTTACACTCTTAGTAGGGGACTAGGGAACTCCTACGAGCTTGCCATCAACGACCACTGAAATCGAAAGAAAACAGAGCCACAGAGAAGTGCTACCTACTCATGTTTCAGGGGCCTTAGACCCAGGCAGCGAAGCTCTACCCTTAGAACCCTAAAGCATATATCCCTAAACCCTAAGCCCTGAACCCTAAACCCTAAACCCTAAACCCTAAAGCCTAAACCCTAAACCTCATGCATAAGCCAGAAGCCCCAAGCCCTGAAGCCCTGCTTCCGACTGAAGCTACACCAGCCACGCTTCAACTTCATGCACGGAGGAGCCCCGAAAGTTTCCCTGAGGCGCCTGACCCCCAAGTCCCCAACAACTCGGGTTTTAGGGTTTAGGGTTTAGGGGTTCGGGTTTAGGGTTTAGGGTTTCCAATTTGATGCTCTTCCGCTTGAAACAAACCCTGTTTTACAACCTCAAGCCAGGACTGCTTGCTGGTTCTTCGCAGGGAATGAGGGAGTGAGGTACGGTATATCAAACCAAACCCCAAACCCCAGACTCAAACAAAAAACTCACCCAACAAAATTGTACTTGGAGGTTTAGTTATAAGTAATTCGTAATTAGTCACTAGGGTGACAAGTTAAGTGCCAAAAAACACGTCACAAGTATAGCTAATAGCTACCATGCTTATCACCACCTACGAAGCTCCAAGTAGTTGGCAGCCTTTCGCAGTTCGCCCCCTCAACCCTAAACCCTAAAATCTAAACCCTAAACCCTAAACCCTCCCGAGGTTTCTTGAAATCACCTTTGCGCTCCCCATCGCCCAGCGGACATAACAGCTTCTCCTTCCTGACGCGCGGTGGCACGTGGAGGGTCCATAGGGCTTACTTAGAGGATCATGGTAGCTGAACCCTAAATCCGAAACCCTGAACCGGTTCGTGGGTAGTTGTACCCTAAACCCGAAACCCTGAACCTCCAAGAAGGGGTTGTAGGTCGTTCGGTCTTGAGTCTATGGTTTTGGAGCTTTTGGATTTCTTGGCGTTGGGGAAAACCCTAAACTCTAAACTCTAAACCCTAAACCTTAGACAGTATAGGGTTTAAGGGATAAGGCGTGAGGCTTCGGGGCGTTCACGAGCCTTCTGCTTGCGGTCCTCTGGTTTCCTGCAGCCACTAGCTCCCTTGGTTTCGGGTATAGGGTTTAGGGTTTAGGGCTAAGGGTTTCCTAGGCCCTGAAGAACCCTGCTGGGTCTGCCCCCCCTACCCTTCAAGTGCTTCAGCCGAAGCCTCCCCATGCCCTAAAGCTGGCTGGTCATAGGACTTATAGGAGGGAATGAGGGAAGTAGGGCCCTATAAAAATCCCTTAAATGGCAGATGTCTATATATATATATACATACATATATACATATATACATATATACATATATACATATATATATATATAGTATAGGACCCTTATTCCACATTCCCTACTAAAACCAGGGGGAAAGCCAGCGAGCCCTTAATTCAGCAAGGTGCCTCAGCTCATAGCGAAGACCCCTGCATGCATTCCCAAGGTTCCTTAGGAAGATCAGACCTGAACCTGCCCCTAAACTCTCAACCCTCAACCCTCAACCCTCACCCCTCAGCCCTCCAACCCTCAACCCTGAACCCTCAACCCCTCAACCCTAAACCCTAAGCCCAAACCCTAAACCCTAAACCCTTATGCCGTTTCAAGGAAGGGCGAAATGTCGGGCTCTGGGATCGTGGACAGCAGCAACGGGCCGGGGGACGCGGACGCGGAGGTGGAGGCCACCAGAGATTTGCTCTTCAGGGTTTAGGGTTTGGGGTTTAGGGTTTAGGGTTTTAGGGTTTGGGGTTTAGGGTTTAGGGTTTCGGGTTTCGGGTTTAGGGGACCCTTCTTGGGAGGCTCCTGTACTAAGGATGACAGTATTCGGAGGGGCGGGGTCAATGATTTTCGGAAGGGCCCCTGTGGGGTTTAGGGTTTACAAATTGGGATCTAGCCTCCCTTCATGGTTTGTGGAGCAACCCTCAACGCTAAAACCCTGTAACCTCAAGCCCTGGACCCTGGCCCTAAAACAATCGGGTGATGCTAAAGACTTCCGAGAAAAGCTCAAGGGCTTTGAAGATAGAGGAAGCTTTGGGGCTTCTGCGGTTGAGGGTTTAGGGCTTAGGGCTTCGAGCTTAGGGCTTAGGGTTTAGTGCTAAACTTAACCCTAAAGCATAAGCGGACAGGGTTCATGGGCATTTGGACAGTGCTCTTTTTCAGGGGCTGTGGATCGTGGGCCCTACGCATTTTTTCTTTAAACACCGTACCCGAAACACACCGAAACCTTGCATCTTAAATCCTGTTACAGCATTCAACATCAATCCCAACCAATGCTTTTCTTGACCTGCCCAGATTCGTCAGACCATGTTGGGACATATAGCGGAAATGGAAAAGGTTCAGGGACAAACTGGCTGGTTCTTTGTAGGGAATGAGGGAATGAGGTACCCTATATAATCCCTTAAAGGGTGTATATAGGGCCCGAATTCCCTCATTCCCTACTAAGAACCACGGGGTAAAGACGGTAAAGCCGAGGAAGAAGATTACGACTCCGAAGACGAAGCGGCCATGCAGCAGAGGCTCCCAGCGCAACGCCAAGTGGGCTAGATCACGGAGCCTGGGCCTATAGACTCCAGCACTCCAACGAAACGAGGGAACCCTAGACCCCCTGGATTGGGCCATGTGGGTTTCAGGTTTAGCCCAGCACATCCCCCGAATACCCACCCAGGAGGTTCCCTTAGTCCGCTTCATCTTGGGGCTTCATCGGTAGTTAAAGGTCTGGTAACCATACTTCCAGCCTCATTGAGGCTATACTTCTAACATCACTTTCAAATACCCATGAACCTCCAAGTACTGTGAGCGGGCTGGCTCCCTAATCCCTAAGCCCCTCACCCTAAACCCTAAACTCTCTAGGCGCTTGAGGAGTTTTCTTGGGACTTTGCCCTTTTGTGTTTTCGTAGAAAGTACAATCAGGAGCCTGAAAGTTACAGGGGTTCGGAAGTCAGCCAAGTAATTTGTGTAGGGTACATAAGGGGCATATACAGTAAGGGGCTCCCTTCTAAGGGCCCATACGAAAGGACCATGTATCCCTAAACCCTAGGCCGGCCCTAAACCCTAAACCCTAAACCCTAAACCCTAAACCCTAAACCCTAAACCCTAAACCCTAAACCCTAAACCCGAAGAGGGTTGTCGTGGCCCCCCTCCCCCTTCTGGGAGGTACAAACAGCGGTGCAGCCCGGAAGCTGCTGCTAAGCTTGTCCCAGTTTGTGGAAGTTAGGGCTTTCTTTAGGGTTTAGGGTTTAGGGTTTAGGGTTTAGGGTTAAGGGCTTCTACTTCGAGGTTCATGGGGAGTCAGAAGTAGGGGGGGTTAGAAGTAGGGGGATAAGTATGGTAAGTAAGTATAGCCCTTTGAAGAGTACTTCTACTTCTGACCCACCCATGAACCTCCAAGCAAGGTTTATGTTTTATTGTGCTATTATTCTGAGCAGTAATCATAACAACAGTAGTAACAACAGCAAGAGTCGCCCTAACCCTAAACCTTAAACCGTAAGCCCCCAAACTCCAACCTTAAATCCCAAGCCCTCAAGCCCCCGTAACTTGATATTTTTCGCAAGTTGAAAATATCTCTTCGAAACTTTCCTCGAAACGTTCCTCGAAACTCTTCGAAACTTTCCACGGGCCTGAACCCTTAATGATTTCAATAAACCCTAAACCCCAAACCCCAAACCCTAAAACCCAAAACCCTAAACCCTAAACCCTAAACCCTAAACCCTAAACCCTAAACCCTAAACCCTAAACCCAAGTCCACGGTGCATGGGCCCCTTGAGTCTGACAACGGTTCAGGGTTTAGGGTTTAGGGTTTAAGGTTTATTTAGGGTTTAGGGTTTAGGGTTTAGGGTTTAGGGTTTGAGCTTGGTAACCGGGAGCATCCCTTGCTAAACCTTCGACCGAAAAAACCCTTCAACACCCTAACAAAAAACCTTCAGAAGCCCTATAGAAAGCCTGGACAAACATCTCTGCAACAAACCAACACCCTGAAAGAATCCCTGGAAGCCCGATAATGCTACAGATCTCTACAAAAGCCTGAACAGCCAAAGAACCCTAAACTCTGAAAGCTAAACCCCAAACCCCAAACCCCAAACCCCAAACCCCAAACCCCAAACCCCAAACCCCAAACCCCAAACCCCAAACCCTAAACCCTAAACCCTAAACCCCAAACCCCAAACCCCAAACCCTAAACCCTAAACCCTAAACCCTAAACCCTAAACCCTAAACCCTAAACCCTAGCCGGAGTCCGCCCAGGTGGCCTACCTGCGCAGCCAACTCGTCGCAGAGGGCCACACCATCCCCCAGGCTCCACCATCCCCCAGCCTCGGATTCTTACTTGGAGGGTTCATTCGGGTAGTTCTAAGTAGGGTTTAGGGTTTAGGGTTTAGGGTTTAGGGCTTCGGGTGGCTACAAGTAGGGTTACAAGTGCGGAAACTAGACTTAAAAACCCTATGTTTAGGGCGCGTCTAACCTCCAAGTATGGGGTTCCTCAAAGGGGGGCTCCTGCAAGAGGGGTCAGCGCTTCAAGTGTTGAAAATTAGGACTCAGCCTACGTCCCCCTAAACCCCAAACCCTAATAGGCTTTGCTTGGATGATTTAAGCCCCACACCCGCCTTACCCTTTGCAGGAGCGAGGCGACGAAAAGGGGAAGCGGCAGCACAGGAAGATGATGAAGAATGAGGCAAGCCCTAAACCCTAAACCCTAGACCCTAAGCCCTAAACCCCAATCCCCAATCCCTAAACCCTAAACCCTAAAGGGTTTCGGATTGTAGGGCTGCGAATTCGGGGCTTGGGGCCTCTCAGGCTTGCGATTCAACCCTAGAGGCGACATGCGGGGAGCTTGGTTTAGGGTTTGGGGTTTAGGGTTTGGGGTTTAGGGTTTAGGGTTTGGGGTTTAGGGAAACCCGAAACCCTTAAAGCCCTTATTTTCGAGCTTTTTATGGGTGGTGGCAGTGTAGAGATAGGGATCCTAATCCCTCTTGGTAGCCCAGCCCAAAATCCTGGCTCAAAGTTAAGTTTGTTTCGGCCGTCCAGTGAGCACCCCTGTTAACCCTTAGGATTTCGTTCTACATCCTATTCACGGGCGTCATTAAGGTCTTTATTACTACGCATGAACGACATGAACGAAGCAAAAGATAGAATGAATTGTGCTCTTAAATTTAGTATTTTATTGTTGCGCACAGACAACCAGCATCATAGCATTATTAAGAGTGAAGTGAATACTATTACAAGGGCTTACAATGTAATGCAATGAAGCGTGAAGCCCGTCGTAATATTAAGAACGAAACAAGAGAAGTGTATGAATTAATTTGTAAAGAATGAAGTGAAACGAATGATGCACGAAATTTATTCAGGCACGAACGGCCCGCGGTTTTAGTATTCACGTGTCCTGTTGTTACACCAGTGGCACCCTTGACCCATTTTTTTGGTTCTAGGTTCCCTTATATATAGTAACCAACCCAAAAAGGGTGCCCTTATCATATATCCCTAAACCCTAAACCCCAAACGCTAAACCCTTATTGTCATTTAATATGGCTTACTGGGCTGGCAAGCTCTCAACCTCAGAACTCCCTAAACCCTAAACCCTAAACCCTGAACCCTAAACCCTAGGGCTTTGGGATTTGGATTTAGGGGGGACTGATCCTTCTGTGGCAGATCTTGGGTCGGGAGAGATCCCCGGTTTAGGGTTTAGGGTTTAGAGTTTATGGTTTAGGATCCCCGAATTCGTGAAAAAAACAGCTTAGGCCCTGAAGTAGTAATCCCCAAATCTCAAAACCTTGTTAGCCGTAATTCTTAACCCCTCAAAGCCCCTTTAGCCTCTGGTCCCATTCTCTTTCGTGCTTTACTGTAACTTTGGATCCTTAGCTCTTTTTTGGGTTTATTGGGGTTTCTTAATAAGGCAGCCTAGCTTAAAACTAAATTTACAGCTACCCTGCTAAGTGCAGCCAAGCATTCTTCATTTCGGGTTCATAGGTTTGCGAGTGCTAGAACCTGCGCTTCCGGAGCTCTACGCCCTCAACCCTCAGCCCCAAAAGGGTTTAGGGTTTAGGGTTCAGGGTTTAGGGTACGGGGGGAACCCGAAGGGGGACGAGAAACCGAAAAGTCAACCCTAACAGAATCCCTTGATTTCCCTGGATCAACCACACAACAAACCCAAACCACAGGGCACTCACCTTTTACTACCAGGCACATGGCCCAGTCTTGAGCCAAAAAATGATTTCCGGGTTTATTAACCCTTTCAACTTCCAACACTAACTTCTTTCTACAATACCAGTTGCAGCTCCGCACTCCCCCTGTCCTAGGATTTCCTAGGACACATTGGAGATGCAGATCTTTGGTCAAAAACTGCCATTAGGGCAGTAGCCTGCTGCTTGACATGCACATTATGGTTTTACGTCTTCCAGGACGACCCTTCAGCTCATTGGCTGAATCCCTTACCATTGAGGATTTCTTCACCTCGAACTTGAAAAAGTTTACGTTCCAGCGGCCCGTTCCTCACCAAGGAACTCAGCATTCACCACCCAGCCATCCTTGAGGCAATGTTTGCAAAGCGTCTTAGCCCTGGGCTGTGAATATCGCAGAACATCACAATCACTGCTTGCGTGCATACAGTTCCCCCCACTGTTGTATACAAAGTGGCACTCGCAGGAATAACCACCACTTTCTTAATCCACAGCCATTTGTACAGCCGCCGAAAGAGGCACCATGTCAATTCCCAGATTATGATTGCTGCCACCAAATACGCAACAAGATCTGAATTGTTGATAACCATTTCAATGCCTTGAGCCAGAACCATAACCGTAGATGTGTTGGCGACCTGGCACACCCCTTCTTCTGAGCAAAAGAAACCAGCAGCTGACACTTCTTCTCCACCTGTTGCCATCCCTTGCAGGGATGCAGCCACCATCATGACCGCCATTGCAAGAGAGGCCCTTTTCAAGTCAGTTCCTTGCACTAACAGTTGGAGACCCCAAAGTGCCTTTTGCTTTGCATAAACCTGTCCACTCATCAATTTTGTCAACAGGTCAGCAATCATATACTCACCGCGAAGATGCGCTATCACCATGTAACCACGGTCCACCAGAGACCTGACACCAGCTGCTCGAATTCTCAGGTGTCTTGTTCTCCAGCTACCAGCAGGATATTGAATGATTGAACACGTCGAAACCGAATCTGTATACAGCACTTTTTGCAGCGATTCTTCACCTGTTCCAACCAAAGCGGCAATTATAGGGGTGCACGACTGAATCATCGTTGCTCCCTCTATGGACGCATGTAATTCAGCTTCAGCCGTACTTAAAGCCACCGTTGATTGTCTTTGTGTTGCCCACATCACTGGACAATCACCCCACACCACCACTGCTCCTGAGTGGCTCTTTTCATTTTCACCTGCCGCAAAGCTGGCATCCGCGTAGGACTCCACCACCTTGACGCCTCGTCCATAACGCAACACCTCATTTCTTTCTTTTTCGCATGTTGCGATTGCTCCGAACGTCAAGCCTAACGTTGGAGTTGCAGCAAGGTATCGGAAGACTTCCTCAGCCTTTTTAACCACAAATCGCGGCCTTCGGGATGTCCACAAAGACAACTGGCTCGTGCAGAACGCCAAATCAGGTCGAGTTTTGATTGCCACCCAGAGGAACTCCCCTACGGCGCCTTGAGCCGCACGCAAGGAGGGAATATCCACCTCCTCTTCTTCACCTGGAGTTTCTTTCGGCAGGTTACTACCTTTTGAAGTTTCATCAATCTGATACCCTCTTCGGTTCAGCAAATCTCTCACGAAGTCCTCCTGGTTGAGAAAGAAGCTGCCATTTCGGTACCAGATTTGGACACCCAAAAACTTCAGGAATCCATCACCACAGCCTGGACCACAGAACTCGGGTTCAGAAGTTTTCCACTCCTTCCTGATCTGTTCCAAGGCTTCCCGGAGCACTGTCATAGTCCCAGCCATCAAAAAATCATCCACGCAAAGACCCATTGTCCCTACCAACTTGCTTGCACCTTCCGGCTTCTCTTGTGCCATAATAAGGAACAGACTTGGGTCTGCATTGGACCTCGAAAGCTCATTGCTTGTCCATCCTTTGACACCCAAGACATGCCTTGAAGACGTTGGTCTCGTCACTCCACCCATGCTGCAGGACTTTCAGCCAAACCGTACAAGGCCTTCCTCACAATCCACCGCTCCTCTTTTGTGCAAAGACCCAATTTCACCGCCGCCCTTGGGGGCTGCACCACCACCAAACGCCCTTCTCTTTGCGCCCTATTCATCGGCGCCGTCAGAAAAGCTTTGGAGATGTCTAAGCCAGCGATGATCCACACCATATGTGCTGCGTGCCTCACTTGGCACCTAAATGTAGTTGAATCTAAACCTGGAGCGTACAGCGAGTGACGACTGAGGGACCTTGGCCCTTCGTATTCTGTAGCTGCCGTTGACGAAATAAAGTTCCCACATGCACAGATACGGGCACGCCTCCTCCCTGTCCCTTGCTTTCGGGTAAACACCACCAGACTGGGAACGTACTCAATCACCGGTGCATTAGGCTCTTCCGCCAATTTGTCCAGCTTTTCTTGAGTTGTTGGTTCCACCACTTCCAACTCTTTAACCAAAGACTTCACCTCGTCCGACAATGATTCCCTCCACTTCTCCAGCTCTTGCATGGCTTCTTGTGTAGGGATTGTTTTTGTTTGCAGGAACTCGACCTCCTCCGCTGCCTCCAGCGCAGTATTCTCTTGTACCACTTGCTGAACTTGAGCTACTTTGACCAAAACTTCGAGAGCTGTTCCTCAGCCCTTTTTGCTTTAACCAGCCATTCTCTGGTCTCCGATCCTTTTTCATCATTCGACTCATTGGCCGATCCATGGAACTCGTCCAAAATGCAACATTCCTGTTCAGCAATTAGGCGTCGAATACTCAAATGCTCCTCTAGAGCCCATTGATGCGCCTCAAGCACAGCGTAGTCGACTTCCTCTGCAAGGTCGTCCAGCGAGGTCTCTTTCAACGTCATTTTTAACCGCTTCCTTTTTTCACCTTCTTCAGCTTGTGGTTCTGGAAGAGGAAACTTGCATTGGAGAAGATAGCACCTATCCTTGTAGCTCAATCGCTCCATAAAAACAGGTGTGTACCCTGTCAAGGATACTCTGTTCCCTTTCCAAGGCATAGGACCATGCAGTTTTCTCGGAAAGAACGACATGAAGTTCCAGTGGATATCCACCAATTTTCCAGGTAAGACTTTCTTCCCATAGGATTGCTCCACCACTTCAGCTCCTTCCTCCAAAACCTTTTCATCCTCAACCCACAGCTGACCTTCTTTATAGTCACCAAAGCCACACACATAATTGCAGCAATGCTTTTCATTGTGACTATCCCTATGCAATGATACCGGAGCATTGCACGAGACCTGAAGAGCAGAAAATTTGGCTTCAGGATTGTGGTGCCTCACGAATGATGTCAAATAACGACATAGCCATGGCCTTCGATGGGTCTCCTTTGTAATACCACACACTCCGCCATGAGTATAGTGGCCCAACACCAGAGCTCGTGTACTTGTGCACCAATTGTTGATACCACCTCTCCGATTCACCCTCTTTGGGTATACAATCCCTTCCAAAAGCTCCTCACAGTCCACGTAATCATACACAGACCTCTCATACATTGACTTGGCTTTTTGTTCTTCTTTTTCCAACTGTGTTCCATCCTCGGCAGTCTCACTTTTGCAGACCAAATAAGCATTTTCATGAGGAGAACAGCATGTCGGCCAATACTCATCACCAGGAACATTGTCCTCAACATCTGCATTTTCTTCCAGCTCCCCCAAACCCTGCATGTCATCCTCGAAAATTTCTAAGGGCGGACTCTCCCCCCGCTTGCGAAGCAAGCGCAAAGAGCCCACATGACCACGCAGTGAAGAGGCCGGGCTTTTTTCCTTTAACCGACGGTGAGCTGGAGGATCGCGAGGCGGAGGTAAAGGAGGACCTTCCTCATCAGCGAACCGAAGCGCTGGTTTTTTCCCCTTGAGACGATGCTCCGGAGGAGAAGGCTCCTGTTCTTCTACCACCCCTTCCAGCTCCAATGCAGGCGGTTCCTTTATATTGGAAAAAATCGTAGTGCAGGGAAATAACACCAGTTCATCCGGATCTTTGGCAGTCCCTTGAGCTTCCACCCAATAACCACCAGGTAGGTCATCGCATGGACCCAAAAGAAGCGCGGGCTGCGTACGATCGACCCATTGCCGACCTTTCTTTGTTCCATCCGGACCCAGCAACTCCCACGGACGACGTTTGACTTGAATCTGAGCACCAAAGGGAAGCAATGCTTTCGGTTTCAAACCCAACTCCCTTTCAGCTTTCTGCCACCGTAACATTGACCAATGGCGAGCAGCCAGTGCCCAATACGCCGGCCCGAGTCGCGCCTCCTTTAAGAGCGACCTTACACCACGTTTGAATAAACCCACACATGCTTCAGCGCGCCCATTTGTTTGCGGGACTCCAGGATCACCAGTGGTCCTATATATCAGACGAGTTTCACAAAAGGACCGGAAGCGTGCATTGACAAACTCCCCCGCTCGATCTGAGTGGATTCTCAACACCGGCTACCCATGTCTCTGCAAGCGCACCATCATTCTTTGAACCGCCGACAAAACAGTTGTTTGCTGTTTATCCACAATCGGCTCCACCATAACGAAGTTGATCATACGGACAGGTTGGGTCAAATGGTCCTTCAGTTCCTTCCAGGATTTTTCAGAAGCTTGGATTTTCAACACCTCTGCCTCCAGAACTGGTGCAGGTTCCACCGGTGCAGAGTCTTCCTCCTCGAAGTTCGCGACGGCATCGCCTAACCATTCTCCAACACCAGCACCTTCATCTACCACCTGATCTTCCACCTCATCCGCATCTTCCTCCTTTTTAAGAGGGTGACCCACATTGGGATCCAACATTGGAAATTGATACACACCAATAACAGCGTGTCGTGGCTTCTGCTGGTGAGCATCCTTTGAACACTTGTATGGACCTGCTAAGTCCAGTGATAAAGTGTAAGCATCCCCATGTTTCCGCCTCAAATGGCGACGCTCTTTTCCAGCGGCAGACACACAAATTTGACAATCACGTCTGAAAGGAATATGCCCCCTTAGGCAATGGTCACGGAAAGCTCGCTCCTCCGTTGTCAGCCTCCGTAACGTCCCTTCTCGTTCTTCCTTTTTTAACACCGTAGCTTCCCGTTCAGCATCGCTCTCATGCAACCATTGTGCCAACCTGTGACGTATTCTTTTAACCAATCCAAACGCCCATCGCGCCCATATGGAGGACTGTCCAACACGTTCTTCCAGGGTAGAAGCGAATGTTGCCGACCACGGAACAACCACGCGAACCTGTTCCAACGATTCCCACAGTTCCATATCAGACACCAGGAAAGTCGTAGGTTTCACCAGAGCATGTCCCAATGCTCCCTGATCAAAATGTGCAGCGTGCATTCCATAACGCTCACAAAAGCTTTTCACCTCTGGCCAACTCCAGAAGGTAGGACTTGAGAGCCCTTCCTGAGAACCATCCACCAGATCCTCAGCACTCAAGACCGTTTTGCCGTTCTGAGAAAAATCCTTCCCTATGAGTTCAGGGTCCCCAGGGCTTTCCATACCAAAGAAGACAGAACTCCCATTGATGACTTCAGCAGTTCCACACCTTGAATGCACCGCCACGTCATATAGGAAAAGCATCTTCAGAAGTAAAACACCATCCTTTTGAGCTAATTCTTGATGTGGCCAAGGAAGACTCTTTAACCCCAACCGTTCAGGCCCACAGCGTCGGCGTAATACAGGTGGACCACCGTCTTCACCTCTCAACCTTGACACTGTCCTGCATGGAGGTCCTCCAACCACAGCAACCACCTTTCCTTCAGCCGCCAGATGCAGAAGATACTTCCAGACGCTCGAATTATGTAGGTCACCGCCTTTCTTCAAATCCAGCTCCAGTACCTCCACATCCCGACTGGGAAAATGCCATTTTTGTTTTCCCGAAAATAGGTGTACCACCACCCTTTTTGCTCGTGCCAGCCGTCTCCTTTTATGACGGTTGAAAGGCAACGCCGCAATATCTCCACGTGGCAACAGCTCCATCAGCATATTTTCTGGTATATCCCCATAATACCACCGAAGAAACCGCCAGCATGCCTGGACGAACTCCTCCTCATTCGCTGACGCTGTCCGCGCTGCGCTTTGCAACGACGCTTTTACAGCCACCTCGTTGTCCGTATTCGGACACCCTTGAACCATACGTGCCACCTTCAATGCTTGCTTTGGTGAACACCAATCCATTTCATCAATGATCTGAAGCGCCACCTCCTTTTCCAAACAAGGGCACCCATTCAGATCACGAACGCGAAGTTCTCCCAGAACAGGATGTGAGGCTGTGCACTTGCCACCACGCCACTGAACTCTGAGACCAACCAAGGCGCTCGCTTTGCCAATTGGTACTAGTGAATCTACCATTTCAGGAGTTACCAGGGTCCCACCTGGGGTAATACACATCTCCCGAGATCCAACAGCTAAAGACACCAACACCTTTTGCTGCGGAAGCTGTTCACCAGGACGAAGTGATCTGAGAGGATGTGATGCTCCCGAGTCCAACATGCCCATTCCCGAACACTCATTGGTGTCAGAAACCCTGGCCACATGTAGAACGCATACTCCTCGGCCTTCTCCCTGCTTCGGCAACAACGTGGCATCAGACGAACCGACTCCACAGTCCGCCCTTCCATTCCTCCATTGAGAATGGGACAACGACGCACGCTGCCTTTCAGCATGCAAAACCATTTTCTCAGCTGTTTTGTAATCCATAACCAAACAGCCATGTTCAAACCATAAGAGTTGGTCCAGCGAAGATTTTGCACTCACGTGACACATCCCATTGATCACGGTGAGGTTCGCCCCAAACTCCAAGATCAACCAGAGAGGGATAATCAGGGGCCCATTGTCTTCCCTAATCAACGTCCCTTTCTCTGTAATCCTCATTGTCACACCACCAAGCGCGCTTTGCACCATAACAGTAGTGTCGGGTAAACATTCCCATGGAAAAAGCGTCCGCACAAGATGCGTAGCAGCTGTATCCACCAACGCCACTCTCCCGTCCTGCTGAAACAATCCAGAGTCACATAACATTCGAACGCTGGGCTCTCCGCTTGATGCTGACTGCGCTGATGACAGCTTCATAGATTTCAGCACTTCCAACGCTTCAGCAAGGACCTGATTGGTTGTTGATGGTGATGAGGGACTTGCAGAACCTTTATCCAATCCCGCATTAGCCATCTCATCTCCCACTTCAGCCACTTCTGCCTTTTTGGCATTTCCCCATTTTGCACCTTTGCCGCCCTTTCCCCCTTTGGGAGAATTCCCTTTAGATCTATTCCTTTCAGGATTTGAGTCCGCATTGGAACTTACACCATCTTTGTATGGACACTGCGGCTGTAAATGGCCAATGGCCCCACATTCAAAACATCTTCCACGCTCCAGGGAGTCCTTATCATGGCGAAATTTGCACCGTGATCCGAACTTGCAGCCTGCTTCTGTCTTCCCATATATCCAACAGAAAGGACGTTCACCATCTCCGCTGTATCTTTTTCCTTTTCCTTTGCCTTTGTCACCCTCCTCCGTCTCGTCACCAGTTCCCTTTTGGGCCTTGTTTAACCTGGCCCTTTTCTTGGCGTCCGAGTCCTGCTTCACCTCTTGTTCACCAGCGCTATGCAATAGCAGTTCAAATTCTGCTTGTAACATTTCAGCTAGTTGTGTCGCAGTTTCAGAGGTCGGCGAGTAGTCCACCCCCAATTTCTCCCGGAAGGATGCCACTCTAAAATGCACCGTAGGGTGCTTTGCCAGCAACGCGGATGATAAAGCATCCAATCCCTTGATAAGCAAGGTAGCATCCGGCTCAGATGCTCGCAACTCCCTTAACCGGGAACGCCATTGCGCCCATTGTCGCACTCCCTTAATAGCCTCCGAGATCGAGGTTGCTGAGGATGGTTGCACCAAGAAGTTTAACATCGTGCTGCGCTCGTTTGCTCCACCTGGTTGGTAAACTGTCAGCAACTTGTAAAATATCATCACCGACCCCAACATTCGAGTGGAAACGATCTCGGTCTTCAATCTCTCCGGAATCGCTTGTAGCAGCAAAGACACCGCTCTCTGCTCCAACAAAACATGCACAGTTCGAACCCCCTTGAGCCCTTCCAGCTCAGCCTTGATGCCCAACCTTTCCAGCGGAGAAACACTCAACCATTTGGCGTACGCCTCATACGCCTTTGTATAGACGGATTGCCACCACACTCTTCCTGTATCTGTCAGCGAAGACAACATTGGTTCGATCATTGCGATCCAATCACCTAGTGCCGTCGGATTGCTTGGTGTGTAGTCTGCCAAAGTAGGAAGGCTCATCACATGCTTCCCAAGAGCCTCCGGACGTTCAGTTCCAGAACTATCACCAATGTTTGGCATCCCACGTGGCACCACAGCTCCAGGAGGTAAGCTGACCTTTCCACCAGGCCCTTGCGGCAGTCCATGTCCCATTCCGGGCGTAAACACTGTAAGCGGAACCTTCTCTAATTCCAACTTCCCAGCAATCATTTTCCACCGATATGGAACATCATCCACCATTGTATATCCACCCGATCCTGTTGAGTTCTCTTGCATTGAAGTTTCCCGAGCTGAGACAAAACCGGGCTGATTTCCCAACAGTGCGGCAGAACCATCAACGCCTGACGGCAAGGAAGTAATCGGAACATGTGTTAAACCAGGTGGTCCACTTGCATATCCACCACTTGCAGAACCTCCCATGGGGTAATTCAATGGAGGCAATCTGGAGGGTTTCTTCCCTTCAGTTACGTGCATCATTGGCACTTCCTTCTCATCCTCCACGTGAACCTCCCCTTTCCTGGGCTCAGGCAAGGGTTGAAGGTCACAACCCTTTGGAAGGTCGTAGCCCTCAATCGGCAGCCATGTCCCATCAGGCAACACAGTCCAGAAGCCACCCATACCATCAGTATAGAAAACTTGTCCTGGCAGGTACTGCTTCTCTGGAGTCATTCCCAACGGATATGCAGCGTTCGCGTCCACCACTCCAGTGCTCCGTGCTCTCGAAGCTGACCCAGATGCAGCAGAGGTATAGCTTTTCTCCTCCACCCGATGCAGTCTATTTCCCAGCTCCTTTGTTTGCACAAGCAACTCTTTCAGCGCACGCTTTACCACCGCCATATCTTCACCTTGTTCTTCACCGCTCAAATCAGGAATGAGCTCTTCCTCGCCTTGTGTCTCACCAATATTCCCTCTTTCCATCTGGCCCATCAACCCTGAAGATGGCCTCTCAGCTGGAACCGGCTCCCGATCCCGAAGTTCTGGCAACGACGGTGGTCTTCTTGTTTCTTCACCACTCCTATCCCCTCCGCTCGCAGGAGACTTGCTGGCCTTGATTGCCTTAGTCTCATCTCTTCATGAGCCCGCTCGCTCCAGAAAGGATTCGCTGCTGGAACCGGAACCACTTCGTTTTCCACCTGAGACGTTGGTTGTATCATTGCAACCTCCCTACCATCTGTCAGCGCTTGTACCATTTGTTGCCGTTCTTCACCCCCATCACCACGATTTTCTTCGGCTTCATTGGCCGCGGATGACAGTCCAGGTTCCGACCGACGCCGCAACATGTCCATTGCGCCAAACAAGCGTAGAATCTTACCTATACCGCAGGAAGCCTAATTTGGGCTCATAACCTACGGGGGGAACCCGAAGGGGGACGAGAAACCGAAAAGTCAACCCCAACAGAATCCCTTGATTTCCCTGGATCAACCACACAACAAACCCAAACCACAGGGCACTCACCTTTTACTACCAGGCACATGGCCCAGTCTTGAGCCAAAAAATGATTTCCGGGTTTATTAACCCTTTCAACTTCCAACACTAACTTCTTTCTACAATACCAGTTGCAGCTCCGCATAGGGTTTAGGGTTTAGGGTTTAGGGTTTAGGGTCCTAAACCCTGAACCCTACACCTCCCCCCGAGGTATCCAACTACCAAGACATGATGAAGGCCACCGGGAGAGTTTCAGGGCGCGTTGCTAAACACCTGGGTGTGAGGCGCTGGGGTGTTGAACCCGAAACGCTGACCCTAAACCCTATACCCTAAATCCTAAACCCTAAACCCTAAACACATTGGATTGAGGGCTCTGGTCCAAGGCTTCTGGCTTTGGGGGTGCGGAGCCCAAGACCCTGTGAGCCCTGAACCCGACACCCCAAAACCTCCCCAAAATTCCTCAAACCCTTAAGTCCCTTAAGCCCCTTAAGACCCTTAAATCCCTTAAGCCCCTTAAACCCCTTAAATCCCCCAAACTACTACTTGCTTAAGAACCCCAAAAAGAATCAAAGCATCAGAACCCCTATATTACTTATATTACCCTTAATAAGGAAGAAGACTTTGTTGGGGTTCTTCAGCAAAATAGTAGAAAACCCTAGACGCTCGAACCCATGAGCCGCCACCCTAATATTCAGAGAGCCCTTAGAACCTCTGAGTCCCAAATCCCCCAAAAAAGCCCCAAAAAAGCCCTGCAAGCCCAGAACCCTAAACCCTAAACCCTAAACCCTAAACCCTAAACCCTAAACCCTAAACCCTAAACCCCCCAAGGAGCGCCTCAATCGCTTGGGATCGGGAGCCCAGCGCTTCAAAGCCACGGCGAGCCCCGCCGAGGCAGTAAAAGACGCGGCTCCTCGACGGAAGCAGGTTTAGGGTTTAGGGTTTCGGGTTTAGGGTTTAGGGCTATTGGAGCGCAGGGTTTTGGGGGCATGTGTGGGTGTGGGTGTGTGTGTGTGTGTGTGTAACCCTTAACCATTTTACCGCCCATCGCTTTAGGCCCCAGCACCAGACCTGAGTAGGCCCTTAGTCCCTCTTCGTTAAGGCAAAGCATAAAGGGGCACCCATGTCATTTCTAGGTCCTAGAAATTACAAGGGTGCCCCTTTATGCTTTTCCTTAACGAAGAGTGAGTAGGTTACTCTTGGGCCTAGTGGCCCTAAACCCTATAATCCCTAAACCCTAAACCCTAATAACCCCGAGAAGCTCGAGGTGCTCAAGTACCACATGGTCTGCGAAAAGCTGCCTGGAGAATCAGAAGTTATTGGTACCCTCATTGCACGCGCTGTCCTATCATCTTTGAAAATTCAAAGCTGGCTACAGCATGAACGCAGCGGGAGACACCACGAATCCCTCAAAGTCCGTCAGTCACACACGCTGCATTGACACAAATGTCCATAAACACATTCCCCAAAACTCTCCAGCACACCAAGTTTAGATGTAGCCGCATTCATTGCAAAACCGAGGTTGGGCCAGCTGCTACCCGTCCGCGCTGGAGAGCGTGTCGGTTCTATCGGTTCCCAGGGAGCCCAAACAATCTCTGTGGGCCGCAGAGCAGTCCCAATCAAAGGGGCATTGGTTTTTTTTGGGGCTTTGTTTTCTGAGGGCTAGTGTTTAGGCTAACGGTGTTTGCAATCAAAGGTGTAGGGTTTAGGAACTAGGTGTTTGGGTTGTCCAGCTGCAACGTGAAAAAGAACTACTGTGCGAGTTTCGCTTTCTTTGGCAATCAGAAGAAAAAAAACGCCCCGACATCCCATAGCCCCTGAACACTCAGACCACTACACCCGAGCAGCACCAACCCCCAAGGTATGCCTTCGAGAAGCCCAAAGGCGAGAAATTACCTGCGGCGCAGGCAGATCTGCCTCTTGGCAAGGGAGCACACACAAGCTTTGAATCCATGCGCCGAAATACCTCAAACATCCAAGATCCCAAAGCCCCCAAACCGCTCAGGTCTAGTGTCTAGGGGTATAGCTTGTTCAGCGAACCCCACTACGGCTGATGGACAAAATCCTGCATTACCCATTAAAAGGAATATACCATAATTCCCATAGTTTAGGGTCCTTAGGGTCATGCAGGATTTTGTCCATCAACAGTATGTCCTACAAGTGCCCTACATTTGCTGATCCCCAATTTCCAGCAGACTGGCCTAAGAAGGGCAAAAAATCTTCTACAACTCGGGCCTTCCCAGGAGACTTGGCTTCCCTGACCCTTAAAGCCTAAACCCCAAACCCCAAACCCCAAACCCTAAACCCTAAACCCTAAACCCTAAACCCTAAACCCTAAACCCTAAACCCTAAATTGTTCAAACCAAGGGCCGAGAGGCGCCAGATCTCGCGCTTCGTGCGAGACCTGCCGCTGGCCTGAATTCGGGAGTAGGGGGGGGTAGGGTTTAGGGTTTAGGGTTTAGGGTTTAGGGTTTAGGGTGTAGGGTTTAGGGTTTTGGGATCTGGGGTTTGAGTTGTAGTGGTGGGCGTTCTTGGGCTCACGGCTCAATATGGCTTGTGCGGCACAGTTTCGCTCCTGGAGGTTCCTCAAACTGGAGGCGTAAAGTCCTGACATTTTGAGGCTTAGAATACAAACCTTGGGATGTTCCCCCTTATACTCACAGTCCTTAAGAGGGATTATAATAGGCGGGGGTACGATAATCCCTATCAAGGACTGTTCGTTTTAGGGGGAACATCCCAACCTATATCATTTCGACCACCACGCCCTGCCCGACTGAGGACTCAGCCAGTTTTTAAGTTTTGACCCTCGCTTTTGGCGATACCCTGCTTCCCGCGACGGCGCGTAAGCCAGAATGTTTTCCCCTCTTCAACAGTTCGGTTGGAAGCGCCTGGCAAACCAAAAAATTGTTTGAGTTCGCAAGACCTGAAGCCTCAATCATGAAACGCGCAAAAGGTCTAAGCCTGAGCTACATGTTTTATGGTGCAAGAATGCTCAACTAGGGTTTAGGGTTGAGGGTTAAAGCTCCGAGCCTTGACCGCCCCGAGGAAGGACGCGGATCCTGACCGCTATCGTAGGACTCAGGACGCAGGCCCTCAGGCTTTGAAAAGGTAAGGTGGAGGCTTGGAGTTTAGTGTTCAGGGTTCAGGGTTTGGGTTCGAGGTTTTGGGGTTTTAGGGCGGGTTCAGGGTTTAGGGGCTTAGAGAATTTGAGTAAAGCAGTTTTGGCTGAAGGTTTCGCTCAGATAGGGGTTTAGGACAAGGACGGATACAGACACCCTGGGCAGCGGATCTGCAGTTGTAATATGGGGGGGACAATTGGTTGATTAGAATGAACATTGTGGGTAGCTTAGAAGCCGCAGTTAGGGGAGCACTAAACTAGGATGCCCAGTAGTGCCCTCGTTCCCTTTTTGTTCGGGGTTTAGGGGGCTTAGGGTTTAGGGTTTAGGATGGGGTTTAGGTTCCCCTTTAAGCAAGATGGGCACCCTTTTCATTCCTAGGTTGTTGGGCCACCTAGAAAAAACATGCCTCCGTTCGAGGCCCTGCGTAGATTTGTTTGTGTGGCAAGCTGCCTTTGCTCAGATAACGCCGCTTGCCCAGCGAGCCCAATGCCACTTGGTGGGGGAATCTGCATATCTTATATGTGGGCCCTCACTTTGAGGCAGATCTGTGCCTTCCTAATCCCAGAACCCTAAACCCTAAACCCTAAACCCTAAACCCTTAGTTGCATTTTTTGGGCTCCGAGGGCGTAGTGCCAGCACAGCCGCAACCCAAACGGGCCGGCTCATGGCGTGCAAGGTGCCGGGTGCCAACTGGATCGGTCATGATTTGCCTGCGAAGTTTCACTCTGCTTCTTTAGGGCTTAGGGTTTAAGGTTTAGGGTTTAGGGTTTAGGGTTTAGGGTTTAGGGGTCAGGAAAAATCATTCCCTAGTGTAAAGGTATTGGAGAGGACGAGTTGCAATCATGTCGCTGGCGCGTAGGTACTGGCACCTTGTCCCAGGCAAATGCATGCAAGTGGACCCAACCCGAGGAATTCTAAACCCAACCCTAAACACTCTAAAGCTGAAACCCTCAACGGTGTGCAAAAGAACAAGAAAAGCAATGACTCTGCTAGGTAGGCCCTGGAGACATTGTTCCCCTTATCCGGTTCAAGAGGATCATATTTAGGAATGTTTTTTTTTCTCAGAGGGTTTAAGGGCCATCCTAGTCTAATGGTACCATGGACAGGGTTTAGGGTTTAGGATTTAGGGTTTAGGGTTTGGGGTTTAGGGTTTAGGGTTTACGCCTTCATGCGTTAGACCCGAAAACGATCCCTAAGCTTCAGGGCCACTTGCCTAGGGCGAGACTTACAGGGGACTGGCGGAAATCCCCTATCAAGCGCGGCTCTCTCCTGAAGGGGTATGTGTACGTTCCTACTATGCATCTATGTATACATATAGAGAGAGAGGTATAGGTGTATGTTAACAGATGCACAGGCCTGTGTGCTTCCTTCTTTCAGGCATATATGCATGCATATCTTTAGGGTGCAGTCTGCTCGGGTTGCATGTTAGCAACGAAGACACCCTAGCCTCTTGGGACGTCACCCTAAACCCTACGCCCTAAACCCTAAACCCCAAACCCTAAACCCTAGATGCTAAGCCCTAAACCCTAAATCCTAAGGGGAGAGCCCGCCTTCCCCGCGCACAAGCCCGAACCCCTCGTTTGTGACTTCCCGAAGCAGGAAGGTGCCAGAAAACTGCTGAGTGACACTCCTGGCTGGTTCTGAGTAGGGGTCAGGGTTTAGGGTTCAGGGTTTAGGGTTTAAGGTTTAAGGTTTAAGGTTTAAGGTTTAAGGTTTAGGGTTTAGGGTTTAGGGTGTAGTACGGTTTAGGGTTTAGGGTTTAGGGAGGGAATGGGGTATCCTATATCCTCCAGGGGTGCAAAAGGTTCCCAGGACTCCAATACCCTTAATTAAGGAATATTCCTTAGACTCCAATAGGGTTCCCTATATGGTTTAGGGAATATTCCTTCAATGAGGGGTAGTGGAGTCTCTGCGTGTTCTGGATGCCCTAGAAAAAATTTGTGGTTAAAGATGCCATGCCATTGAATTAGGAGAAGTATGCCTATTTATGGGGCTTCCGAAATAGGGCTGCCCTTTTTGGGGGTTTCGATACTTAGGATGACAGAGCTCTTGGGGCAGATTCCGGGACTTCAGGGTGTGCTTCGCATTTCTGCGTCGGTGTCCTGAGTCTGAGCTACGTAGAGCTGAAGACCGCTGCTCCGGAATCCAGGAAGCTAGATCAAATCAACACCAGGGTCCCTAAACCCTAAACCCTAAACCCTAAACCCTAAACCCTAAACCCTAAACCCTAAACCCTAAACCCTAAACCCTAAACCCTAAACCCTAAACCCTAAACCCCAAGCCCTGAATTACGGCATTTGCCTCCCTCAGTCCTTATTTGGCGGGGCGGTTTGGAAACTGGGCTCTCCAGGATCGTGGCAAGCCCGGCCCCCTAGCTCGACATTGCGCAACTTAGCATAAGGGGTAAGGGTTTAGGGTTTAGGGTTTAGGGTTTAGGGTTTAGGGTTTAGGGTTGTGTTCAGGGAATCATGACCCTCATTCGCTTGGGGCTTCTCCCTCATGCATCTTCTTCAAGCCTGAACATTGGTGCCTACCCTAAACCCTGCACGTAGAGCTGGCAGTTCTCCCAAGTCCTGTTAAGAAATCATTCAACAAAAACACATCGTATTTTTCAACCAGCTTGCAGAACTAGCATCCTACTTAAAGATGGGGCAGGTAGAAATCTTACTCCGAACCTTAGGCCCTAAAACCCTAAACGTTAAATCCTAAGCCCTAAACCCTACATCCTAAACCCTACACCTTAAAATCCTAAACCTTAAATCCTAAACCCTAAACCTTGAACCATCCTAAACTCTAAACCTCTGTGCTTTTTGAGCCCAGCCTCGCGCGGGCGCATCAGGAGGTAAAGCTGGCAGAGGACATGGTCAGACACCTCCGCAACGAGACGCAAGGCGGGCTTTTGGACTCGGCTTCCGGTTTTTGTTTCTTTCATTTTGGATTTGGGGTATGATTTAGGTTTAGGGTTGAGGGTTTAGGGGTATAGGGTTTAGGGATGAGGGGTTTAGGGATTGGGGTTTGGGGTTCTAGGGTGTAGGGTTCTAGGGTGTAAGGTTTATGGCGTTTAGGAGGGTGTAAGGTTCATACGGGACCCTAGATAACGTTAAACCATTAAACGCATTGTAGGGTGTAGGGTATACTCTGTCGTGCATAGGCTTTATGTAGAACCCAAGGTAATACGAAACATATGTTTGGGTTTAGGACTTATAGCAGGATTTATATGGAGCCAGTGAGATGTTCCCCTTACACTAACAGTCAAAAGGAATTATAGTACCCCCCACTGTAATTCCTATAGTGTCTACAGGGTGTACCCTTGATTAAGAATTGTCACATGTTCTGATCTCGCAAAGAAGCAGCTCGGTGGTGCGGGTGGCGAGAGCCGCCGAAACTGCGCGAATCGAGCTTCATGGGTTCAGGGTCGGACTTTTTTGTTTCTGGGTCGGGGCTTTTATGAAGTGCTTGTATTTCGGGGTTTCTGTCTTTAGACTTTTGAATTGCAGGTTTGTGGGTTTAGGGCTTAGGTTTCGGTTTAGGGTGCGCAGCCTTTATCTGCGAGGTGCCTCAGAGCTGCTGGATGACGAGGCAGGTTGGGCTAAGCGAGGGGTCGGAATAGCTACTAGTTAGTAGGACCCTATCCCTAAACCCTTGAGTCTTCAAGGTTTCGGGCTGTCGGAGTCAGTGTTATTTAGGGAGAACTGAAGAGTTAAGGCTTCAGGTTTCTGCTTCAGGCTTCCGACCCCCCCCCCCCCCCCCAACTCCCCCCCTATGTTGGTAGAGGTTTGAAAAGGGGCGGCTACGTCTTGGAAGGTCCGAAAGATCACATAACCCTTATATAATATCTGTTTCATATACATATATATATATATATGTATATGTATATATACATATACATATGCCTCGGTTAAAATAAACTTGTACAAGCCCTTACAAGAATTAAACCGCCAGGTGGCTCCAGCTGGCTCCAACGAAAGCAACCAGAGCACAGGCGCCATCGGCCCCTTGTTTAAGGAATAGGGTTTAGGGTTTAGGGTTTAGGGTTTAGGGTTTAGGGTTTAGGGTTTAGGGTTTAGGGTTTAGGGTGAGGGTTTAGGAATAGACCTTACACCATCTAGGGACTCTTTACGTGATTTTAGGCATGTCCCTGGCTTAGGGGGTATTGCGCGCTTTGGGTACCTACATTTAGGAGGGTTGGGTTCAGGGTTGGGGGGATAAGCTTGGACAAATGGCAATAAGGGTCCCGTGTTATCTGGGGGATTCAAGGTTTAGGGAGGGTTTATGGTTACCTTATGTCGGGGGGTTGCAAGTTCTCGCGCGTCGAGGACCTACTACTGAGTTAGGGTTTAGGGCTTAGGGCTTCAGAGCCTGTAGGGCGAACCAAGACCCAGATTCACAATATTCCTGACAAGGCCTTAGCTAAACTGCATGGTTCAGGAAATCTACCTAGAGAAACATACATGCTCTTGTAACAAAGGGAAAGGGACCTAGTAATTAAGGTGTATGTCCCTTTTCTTTAGATTCTTTTTCATTGTATGCTACTCTCGCCAAAGAACTAGCCCCAAAGTCCTCTAAGGTTAAGTTAAGGGTGAAGGGTTTAGGGGTCCCATTTGATATCTGCCAGTCCTTGAGGGTGCCGAACGGTGAGCCCCTCTATCCGAAGACGAAAACCCTAAACCCCTCAACCGGTTAAAGCTAAGTGTTTGGGGCTCAGAGTCTCAAGCCCAAAAGTCCGAAAGCCCAACTCCCAACCCTTAGCCCTAAACTTCCAGGGTTAAGGGATTTTTTTGCTCCGCGCTCCCCCCCGCCCCCCCCCCCCCCCCCCCCGCCCCCCCCCCCCCCCGCCCCCCCCCCCCGCCCCCCCCTCGCCCCCCCCCGCCACCCCGCCCCCCCCGCCCCCCCCCCCCCCTCCCCCCCCCCCCCCCGCCCCCCCCCCCCCGACCCCCCCCCCGCCACCCCCTTCCCGCCCCCCCCCCCCCCTCGAAACGCCCCCCTCTGCCTCCAGGTGCAACGGAGGCCCTGCTGGAGGTGCCATGCTAGGGTTTAGGGTTTAGGGTTTAGGGTTTAGGGTTTAGGGTTTAGGGTTCAGGATTTAAGATTTAGGAGTTAAGCTGAGGATTTCGGTCCTCGAAGACTCCTCAGGTAAGGGGCTCCGAAGTAAGGCGTGAGCTTCACATGTATCACATGTATACTTGGAGGTTCACTTTGGGTAAGCAGACGCAGGGATGCAGGTATGGCAGCTGCGCGTAGAACCCTGCTTTGGGCAACCCTATTTACGGTACTTATAGCCCGGTGCCATCCACTTCTTGGAGCCCGTCTTATTGTGGCGGGCAGGGTAATAAGTACCAGACATACATGTGTTTAAGTTTAGTTACCAGAATTCTAGCCCTACTGTTAAGCACCCATGAACCTCCAAGTAATTCTAGAGTGTGTTTCCTGTACCCTAAACCCTAAACCCTAAACCCGAAACCCTAAACCCTAACCCCTAAACCCTTAGGGGAAAGGAGCTTTGGGATGCAGCCCTGATGCCCACAGCGACCGAGAAGTCCCCACAAGCCCTGACCAACCCTAGGGGGTTTAGGGTTTAGGGTTTAGGGTGTAGGGTTTAGTAGGGTTTAGTAGGGTTTAGTAGGGTTTAGGGTTTAGGGTATAGGGTTCTTAGGGGAGGGAGGTTCAAGGGGGGAATGTAACCCAAGGTCCCTTAAGGGTGCCTAAGGCTCCCAAATTTCCCGCAGGCCTCCATGAAACCCCCTCCCTTATGAAGCCTCGAACCCTGATAGACCTTGTAGGCCTCATGAACCCGACCTTGAAGCCCTACTAAACCCTAAACAACCCTAGAAGCCCTAAGCGCAAACACCCTAAACCCTGAAACCCTTTGATTTCGAAAAGCGCCCGAAGCCCTTTCGAAACCTTAGAAAACCCTAGTGCGCTGGCTCCCAATGCCGAGGAAAATGACAAGGCAATCAAGGAGCTCGACATGCTGGTAGCCCCCACAGCACTGAGGCTTCTGACATCGGTTCAGGGTTTACAGTTCAGGGTTTTGGGTTTGGGGTTGAGGGTTTGGGGTTTAGGGCTGTTTACGGTTTAGGGTTAACCACTAGGATCCCCAGTCGCTCCTTTGCTCGCAGGGGGTCGGGTTTTTTGATGAAGCAAGCCAGCGTGCCCTGTGCGAAAGATGAGCCAGGGCCGACTGAGAGTACACCAGACACTGTGGAGCGGCAAGCATGGCTTCATGTGCTAAAGCCCTAAACCCTAAACCCTAAACCCGAAACCCTAAACCCTAAACCAAACTGCACCCCTCCCCCGCCTTCCCTCCCCTCCCCTCTCCCCCTGCCCTGCTCCCCCTGCCCTCTCCGCCTGCCCTGTCTCCCTGCCCTCTCCCCTGTCCCCCTCTCACAACAAAGCCAGATGAAGCAAAAGGCTGCCCAAGCCCTGAACCCTACTCACTATGGCCCTATAAACCCTCTACTCTTACACTAGCTTGTGCCTTGAACCCTCCTCCCCCGAAGTCTGCCGGAGCCCCCAAAAACTGTGCCTAATCTAGGGCTCGGCATAATTACTAGTAGTATTCCCTTATGGTCCCTTTGTAATACTACTGACATACCGCCAATACCCTAAACCCTGAACCCTGAACCCTGAACCCTGAACCCTAACCTAACCCCATTTTAACCATTCAGGCCCCTATATTAACCTCTACACCCCGGACTGCGGCCAAGGTGACACATGCCGAGGATCTCACAGCCAGGTCCCACGGCATGGGTTTAGGGTTTACGGTTGTTTGGGGTTTCGGTTTTAGGGTTCATTTTTGCACAGTTTTGCATTCTCTTTGTTGGGAGTTGCGCAGGCTGCGAAGCTACTGGAGCTTCTCCGGCTCTGAAGGTTCTAGCCCAGGAGTTTAAGTCGGCTTAAGTTTTGTTTGCATTATAAGGGTCATTTATCATGAAGAACACAAGCACTAGTTGATAGTCATGATTAAAGGATACCTTACCATTTGCTCTTGTTTCCCTTTGAGGGTTTCAAAACCTCAGAATCGACGTTTGTTGAACATGAGCCCTCAGACCTGAAACCCAACGCCTGCACATGGGCCTGTTTTGGGTTTTTTTAAGGCCCTCACACGTTGTGCAAGGCATCATGTAGACTCGCTTTCGGCTGGGCTGCAGGGTTCTGGCAAGAAGGTGCTACTATGAGAGGAGACAGGCAGAGAAAGAGAGAGAGAGAGAGAGAGAGAGAGAGAGAGAGAGAGCGAGAGAGAGAGAGAGGGAGCGAGAGTGTGAGAGTGTGGGAGTGTGAGGGTGTGAGAATGTAAGAGAGAGAGCGAGAGACGGGGATAGACACCTGTATACACACATATATATATATAAAGATATATGCACAGAGTCGTGGAGAATGCGGAGGCACACAGAGACAGAGGTGAACGAAAAAGAAGGACCGAGAGAGAGAGAGAGAGAGAGAGAGAGTGAGTCAGAGCCAGACAGAGAGACCGCGAGTCGGAGAGACCGCGAGGCGGAGACACTAGGGTTTAGGGTTTAGGGTTTAGGGTTTAGGGTTTAGGGTTTAGGGTTTAGGGTTTAGGGTTTAGGGCGCAGAAACAGAGACAGGGTGGCATGTGTCGCCCAGCCTAAGGCTTCCTCAGCTTATACCCGATACCCCGCATCCAGGGTCCAGACTATGGGGTTCGGAACACTTGCTAATAGTATTCTCTCACGGTCCCTTTGTAGCTATACCATAAATAATTCCCAAAGCCGCGGTGAAATTATTAAGGCACCCTTTTTTCAGGGTGCTTTGTTCCCCCCCCCCCCCCGCAGATGCACTCCTTTCTCTCCTTGCCAGTTGAGCTGCCGAAGCTGCTGCGGGGCCCGGCAATGCCTCGAACCCTGCACCCCGAGGCCCTGGGAGTCTTCTTGAACCCAGCCCCCCTGTGTACTTTTCGCATCACCAGGTGTAGTTTTCTGGCTGGGCTTTGAGTAGGTCCGTGCGAAATGCCTATCAAATAGCACCAAAAAAATCAAACAGTGTCGATTTTGAGGTTTTGGCTCCTTGGAAATCGGAAAAACAAGCACGTTTGATTCTTTTCGCATCAGCAGGTGTAGTTTTCTGGCTGGGCTTTGAGTAGGTCCATGCGAAATGCCTATCAAATAGCACCAAAAGAATCAAACACTATCGATTTTGAGGTTTGGGCTCCTTGGAAATTGGGAAAACAAGCGCTCTGGGTGCGGTTTACTGGGCTCTGAGGAGGTGCGAAATGCCTATCAAATTAGCACCAAAAAATCAAACAGTGTCGATTTTGAGGTTTTGGCTCCATGGAAATCGGAAAAACAAGCACGTTTGATTTTTTTCGCATCAGGAGGTGTGGTTTTCTGGCTGGGCTTTGAGTAGGTGCGAAATGCCTATCAAATTAGCACCAAAAAATCAAACAGTGTCGATTTTGAGGTTTTGGCTCCTTGGAAATCGGAAAAACAAGCACGTTTGATTTTTTTCGCATCAGCAGGTGTGGTTTTCTGGCTGGGCTTTGAGTAGGTGCGACATGCCTATCAAATTAGCACCAAAAAATCAAACAGTGTCGATTTTGAGGTTTTGGCTCCTTGGAAATTGGCAAAACAAGCACGTTTGATTCTTTTCGCATCAGCAGGTGTGGTTTTCTGGCTGGGCTTTGAGTAGGTCCATGCGAAATGCCTATCAAATAGCACCAAAAGAATCAAACAGTATCGATTTTGAGGTTTTGGCTCCTTGGAAATCGGGAAAACAAGCGCGTTTGATTTTTTTCGCATCAGCAGGTGTGGTTTTCTGGGTGCGGTTTACTGGGCTCTGAGTAGGTGCGAAATGCCTACCAAATTAGCACCAAAAAATCAAACAGTGTCGATTTTGAGGTTTTGGCTCCTTGGAAATCGGAAAAACAAGCACGTTTTATTTTTTTCGCATCAGCAGGTGTGGTTTTCTGGCTGGGCTTTGAGTACGTGCGAAATGCCTATCAAATTAGCGCCAAAAATTCAACAGTGTCGATTTTGAGGTTTTGGCTCCTTGGAAATCGGAAAAACAAGCACGTTTGATTCTTTTCGCATCAGCAGGCGTAGTTTTCTGGCTGGGCTTTGAGTAGGTCCATGCGAAATGCCTATCAAATAGCACCAAAAGAATCAAACAGTATCGATTTTGAGGTTTTGGCTCCTTGGAAAAGGGAAAACAAGCGCGTTTGATTTTTTTCGCATCAGCAGGTGTGGTTTTCTGGGTGCGGTTTACTGGACTCTGAGTAGGTGCGAAATGCCTATCAAATTAGCACCAAAAAATCAAACAGTGTCGATTTTGAGGTTTTGGCTCCTTGGAAATCGGAAAAACAAGCACGTTTGATTTTTTTCGCATCAGCAGGTGTGGTTTTCTGGCTGGGCTTTGAGTAGGTGCGAAATGCCTATCAAATTAGCGCCAAAAAATCAAATAGTGTCGATTTTGAGGTTTTGGCTCCTTGGAAATCGGAAAAACAAGCACGTTTGATTCTTTTCGCATCAGCAGGTGTAGTTTTCTGGCTGGGCTTTGAGGAGGGGGGGGCAGGGGGGGTTTCGGAGGCGGGAATGTGCTCCCAAGAGTTAGTGGCTGCCACTAACGGGATTCGAGCTGGCAATCTTTCGGTTTAGAGGTGCACGGCTTATCCATTCTGCTATTGGATCCATGCCTTTATTGAAATAATAATTCATCCTTACTTGATTTCATTAAAAATCACTTAAAACCGTAAAACGAGTTAGTGGCAGCCACTAACTCGTTTTACGGTCTTTTTGGGGGGTGCCTTTGGGAGCTTTCAGGAGAGGTTTTGGGGAGGTTTTTTGACCTAGACCCGCGAAGAGTTAGTGGCAGACACTGAGTCGTTTCGCAATCCTTTTGGGGGGGTGCCTTTGGGGAGCTCTCGGGGCAATGTCTACATGATTTTTTGGGCGAAAAGTATTGTTCACACAGCTCGCCCCCTATGTTTCTTGGAAAGCCTGCGGCCTAATGGGTAAGCACTCGACGTTGATAGCGATATGTCTCGATACTGGTCTGCTTCGATTCGGTTCGATATCGATACCGCGCATTAGCGATACCTCACGGTTCGGTACCGATACGGATTCGATATCGATAAAAGTATTGTTGAAACATCCATGGTGAAGGGGTGTCCTTATTCATTTCAGGTCCTTGGGCTAAAGATCGCCCTTCGCGCTGGGCAGCTGTAAAGCCCAAGGGGCTCGAATTAAGTTACCATAACACGGATACTAATCACCCTACTCAAGTCTTAAGCTAAGTTGCCATTACAAGGATACTATGTTATTACCTACGGAACCCTAAACCCTAAACCCTTAACCCTGTTTGAGTACATTAGATTATCTTCCCTGGTGAGCCAAAAGCCGCTGTCGGGAGGATGTTTACGCCAGACTTATCAGGCTCAGGGTGCAGGAGGATCCCTAAAATGCTGAAGCCGGAAAGCCTAAAATAAAAAATCCCATCCCTCTCCGCAAGGCAATGGACGGTCTGCTTGTTTCACCCGCCAGTACTCTTGCAGAGCACAGGCAAAGAGACGTCTGCAGGGCTTGAATTACATTGTGTGTCGGTTGCCAAAAATCCCCAAAACGGTTGCACCCCATTCCCCCCCTCCCGCCCCCAACCCCCCGTGTACTTGATCGGAGCTTCCGTGGTAGTATGTCTGTGAGGGAGAGAAGTGCCTCAACTGGGCTTGTAGATATCGTTTTCAAAAGACACTGCCTGCTTGAAATGGGGGCTTTCCGAAAATAGGGGTACCCTGTTTCGGGGTCCCGTTTGAGGGGATTCTATTCTCCCTAAACCCTAAAACCTAAACCCTAAACCCCAAACCCTAAACCCTAAACCCTAAACCATTTGGGGTGCAGAAGGGGTACCTGAAAATACCCAAAGGGCAAGTCACAGTGGCCCGTGCCCTCCTGCGCGACTCCGCAGCTTGAAGATCCAGCAGCAGAGATGCTGCAGCATAGGGTCCTGTACACCCTTAGGGTTTAGGGTTTAGGGTTTAGGGTCTTACCCCAGCTGACGGCTCAGCATCGCTTGAGGCGTATACATTCACGTACGGCCGAAGCTGAAACCCTGAAACTGAGGTCCGTCAGCTTTTTTGTGAGACCTGCCTTTCCCCCCCCCCCCTACCTCGCCCTTTCGAACTTGTAATGCGACTCGGAACGTCGTGAGCCACCCAAGGAAAACACAAACCAGCACTTGACATCAGTGCCAAGTGCCAGCATAGTATCCGGTGACCTGACGCCATGCAGGGTCTCGTCGATTACGAGGCGCCCAGAGAAGCTGTCCGTCACACCTTCAAAGCCGGTTAGTCGAGTTGAGGGTGCAATCCTAGACATTGTGAAGCCCGACAATACTCCCTGAACACCCCAAACGTCTAACTTCTAATCCTTAGACTGGGTTGGGGCTGTAGTTCGTGGTTATGTTGACCTGGCAGCAACTGGCCCATAAGCATGTCTTCGAATTGCAGCCGTTGAGGGTTTAGGGCTCAAACTCTGAACCATCATGCTGATAAACCCCAGACCCTAAACCCCAAACCCTAAACCCCAAACCCTAAACCCTAAACCCTAAGCCCTAAACCCTAAACCGTGCAAGGACTCCGATGAGGACGCTGAGCCCAATGCGTCCGCGGAGGATGGTGAGAGGGCTTGAGTGGGGATGAGACGGAGAGCCGCCAGTGGTTTAGGGTTTATTTAGGGTTTAGGGTTTAGGGGTTTACGTTTTAGGGTTTAGGGTTTAGGGTTTAGGGTTTAGGGTTTAGGGTTTAGGGTTTAGGGTTTAGGGTTTAGGGCCCCCATACACTTGGACCCCCCCCCCCCCCCAAACAAGCTCTTAAGCCCCTAAAGCTCTGCGGTGCTTGGGCCGAATCCCTAAACCCTAAACCAAAACTCGAGAAGACCCTAAACCTTACACCCCAAAACTTACAAGCCCTTAACCCTGAACCCTAAGCCCTAAACGTGCTTGAATGGGTTTAGGGTTTAGGGTTTAGGGTTTAGGGTTTAGGGTTTAGGGTTTGGGGTTCAGGGGTTTAGGGGGCGAGGCCGTGAAGCCGCCGGACACAGAAACATCGGAGAAGGCCGACGGGGGCGGATTTGGGGTTTGGGGTTTGGGGTTTAGGGTTTAGGGTTTAGGGTACTACTTGGAGATTCATGGATAGTTGTAAGTGGGGTTTTATGACTTATAACCCTATTTAGGGACCTCCAAGTAGGATTTGAGGTTTTAGGTTCTACTTGGGATGTTCCCCCTTATGCTAACCGCCCTTAATAGGGAATACAGTACCCCCTGTTAGAATCTCTGTTTAAGGACTGTTAGTATAAGGGGGAACATACCAAGAATGTACGGTAGAGGAAGCAAGCCCGGGGGAATGGTCGAAGTCACAACTTGCACGCCATCGGGCGATTAATTAGCATCGGATCGACCGAACATTTAGACTGAAGAAGCCCTGCCCTAAGATTACTAAGCTCCTAAGCCTTGGTAAACCCTAAACCCTCAATCCGAACAATCTGCCTTGAACGAACCGAAGCTGCGCAAGCCATGATTAATCAGATTAATTAGACGCGGAATTGGCTTTTAGGGTTTAGATTTTCGGGTTTGGTAGTGCAGGACTGTGGTGGTCGAGGGTTTAGGATCCTTTACGATGATGTCTTGGACTTTGAGTTATGGTGCTTAGGGCCTTGGGGGCTTCAGGCAGCTGGTAGGCCCGGACACTCTTTGTAGTGCATCTACCAGCGCAAAGCAAGGGAACAGAGGTTGCCGCTCTCCCATAAGTTGAGCACCCGCCAAAAAGTCATGTTTTCATGTACAACTGCCGGGGGGGGGGGGGTATGGGGGGGGAGGGGGCTGGAGGTCATCATATCTGGGGGAGGGGTGATTGGGGGAGCCTTAAAGGGCGGCTATATTGGGAGATCTCCACCCGAACCCTGACCCTAAGCCGAATTAAACCTGAAGAACCCTAACCCTCAACCCTGAACCCTAAACCCTAAAGCCAGTTTTCAAAGGTAGAGGCCGCCGCGCCGCCAGCGTTCAAGGCGCGAGGGCGCAGCTTGGGTGATGAGGGCTCAGGGGGTTTAGAGGTTTAGGGGTTTTCCGGATTTAGGGGTTCAGGGTTTAGGGTTTAAGGGGTTTAGGGGTTGAGGCAACGGTTGAGGATTTAGTTTTTAGGGGTTCAGGGTTTAGGGGTTTGATTAGGGGTTTAGGGGGTTTAGGGTCTAGGGATTTAGGGGTTTAGGCACATGGAGGCTTTGAAGTTCAGGATTTAGATGTTGGTCTCGAGAAGGCTCTTTTTTTGTGCGTGTGCGTGTGTGTGTGTGTGTGTGTGTGTGTGTGTGTGTGTGTGTGGGTGTGTGTGTGTGTGTGTGCGTGTGCGTGTGCGTGTGCGTGTGTGCGCGTGTGTGCGTGTGCGTGTGCGTGTGTGCGCGTGTGTGTGTGCGCGTGTGTGTGTGTGTGCGCGTGTGGTATGGCTGTGTACTCTAATAGGAACCCCGAAGGGGACTGCAGTTTACAGAGCCTCCCATGCAGTGCGCTTGCGACTAGGTGAACTTCTACCCTCGGAAATGCGAACATGCCAGTCAGAGCGGGGCTTTGGGGTATCGGGAGTACACTGCAAAGAACCTGGAAGTAGCTTCCCAGAAAGCCAGATTATCCTTAACAACAAGGATCCCTGTGTAGTTTAAGGCGTATTCCCTGGATTGCTCATCATCGGGGTCTTGGGGCACACGCCCCGCGCTGCGAAATTTCTCTGAGCCCCTAAACCCTAAACCCTAAACCCTAAACCCTAAACCCTAAACCCTAAACCCTAAACCCTAAACCCTAAACCCTAAACCCTGGCGAGGCTTCCCCGCCCACCTCCTCACCGCCTTCGGGGCCCTCAAGCTCGCCGCCGGAGCGGCTTACTTTTGCTGAGGAAGCCCTAAACCCTAGCCCTAAACCCTAGCCCTAAACCCTAAACCCGAAGCCCTAGCCTTAAACCCTAAACCTTAAACAAGGGTTCCCCAAATTAGGTTCCCTCTTGGGGTTGTTCCGTTAGTATGGTCCCTTACCCTTTTTTCTCATAGAGATCCGAAGTATGGGCCCTTGGCATATAATAGTGTATACGTATACATATATATATATATATATATATTTTTTTTTTGTTTGTTTTGGGGGGGATGGTCCCCCTATGCTAACAGTCCTTAATAAGGAGCATTGTATTGGGGGGTACTATATTCCCTATTAAGGACTGCGAGTAGAAGGTGGAACATCCAAAGTTATATAACAAGAAACCCAAAAATAGAGGCCCATACCTGGAATCCTAGGAAGCCCCTGAACCCTAAGCCCTAAACCCTAAACCCTCAACCCCCCTAAACCCTAAACCCTAAACCCTAGTGCCCTAAACCCCTAAACCCTGAACCCTAAACCCCAGGAATTCTGTGGAGTTGACAGGAGGGCTGGCGACCCCCCGCCAGCACCGCGCCGAGCGCGCCGCCCCAGGCAGAGCCACCCAAGGCACCAAGTGTACCAAGAGCCAAGGGTTTAGGGTTTAGGGTTTAGGGTTTAGGGTTTAGGGTTTAGGTTTTTAGGGTTTAGGGTTGAGGGTTTCGGGTTTCGGGTTTCGGGTTTGGGGTTTTTCGGGTTTAGGGGCAATGTAAAACCCCTTACTTAAGGAACAGGGTTGAGGTTGAGGGCCTACCAATGGATTTGAGGGTTTAGGGCTTTGGGTTTCGGAGATGATGGGGGCCCGAGCGGCCGGCTGAGGCCATGCTATCGTCAATTTCGTGGATGCCTGGAGGCGTCCACGAAATTCACGATAGCATAGCCTTCAGTGCACAGAACCCACGTGGTGCAGGGCCTGCAGGCTTTCCGGGGCGGCTTTTCTTGGAGACTGAAGCCTGAAGCCTCCTAAACCCTAAACCCTAAACCCTAAACCCTAAACCCTAAACCCTAAACCCTAAACCCATGTTCTTGAGCCGCAAAGTGCCGGCTGTTCCCAAGCCTTCCACCCCAGAGACCCCCTCAAGCAACGAACTGCAAGCTGTTTGAAGCCTTGCATCCTGTAAGGTTTAGGGTTTCCTGTTTAGGGTTTAGGATTAGAGAATTTAAATCCTTGAGCCGCGTGTTTGTGGCTCAGCCCATGCACCTCTGACACTGACATCTGCGTTTTCGGGCTGGAAGGGTGACCGAGGTTTAGGGCTTCAGGGTTGGGGCTTTACTTAGTAGCTGAGTCAGTACACTTTAGACTTTTTGGGATACTAGAATCTCGACAAAAACCCAAAAGTGTACACGTTCTTGGGCCTTATGAACTCAGCAACTAAGTGTAGGATCTGGGGGGAATGCTGGCTTCTGAGGGCACGGAGGGTTTTTCCGTTGAGCGCGCAACGCCAAGCTGCCATGACAGTTCCAACCCTAGACCCTGTACCCTAAACCCTAAACCTTAAACCCCCAAACCTAAAAGCCCTTCCCCTACACTCCTGTAGGCCATTCGGCCTCGTCCTGCCTCTGGGCCACCGCCAGTGCCGTTGCCCAGAAGGGGAGGGGAGTTTTTTGGGGTTTAGGGTTTAGGGTACAGGGTCTAGGGTTTAGGGTTTAGGGTCTAGGGTTTAGGGTTTAGGGGTTGATAAACATGCAGAGCCGTTTGCACCCCCCCCAAGTAGTCCCCTTAATAAGGCCCGCTACTCAGGGCACCTTCAACGGATGCATCGTAGAGACTACTTGCGCTTGTCTAGATTGGGTTTAGGGTTTCAGGTCTTCTATGGGCTGAACAGGCGTAGGAGTCAGTAGCCGGGGTTGTGGGTTCAGCCTAGATGCCAGCCCTTTAAGACGTCCCAAATACACCCCCGTTAACGTGTCCTCAGGCCCCAATGAGGGTGCTTGTGTGATGTGGGAAGGCTGTCGGGTTTGCGGTTTTTAGGCTTGTTGAAGCTCATCCTTATAAGCACTAGAACCCTAAACCCTAAACCCTAAACCCTAAATCCTAAACCCTAGAAGGCCTAAAGGGGAGACTCCGCTATTAGCATGCGACTGATGTAAAGCCCAAAGCCTCCCCGAAGCGGTCTTGACCCTAGACTCGATACGCTACAACCTAAACCCCTAAACCCTAAGACCTAACCCGCAGCAATATGAGTTCCCAACCCCGAACCCCCATAAAGTCGACGGCTTCTGGGTATCCCCCGAAAAACAGGTACCAGTAATATGCAGGATACTATGGTCCTTATATTGCACTAAAGGAACTCCCCAAAAGGGTAGTACGGTAGCCCTACTTTTGCTTATGGGGCAGTTCATCCCTCAAACCTGTAGCAACTCCCTGCCTTGCAAGCCCCCTAAACCCTAAACCCTAAACCCTAAACCCTAAACCCTAAACCCTAAACCCTAAACCCTAAACCCTAAACCCTAAACCCTAAACCCCCAAATCCTGAGCCCCCTGCGCGCAGCCGTCCCGCGACTGGTCCAACCCATACATCCTGGAGCGGTTGGTTCAGGCGCCGTCTGAGGGCTTTGGGAAGCCGGTTTAGGGTTTAGGGTTTAGGGTTTAGGGTTTAGGGTTCAGGGTTTAGGGTTCAGGGTTCAGGGTTTAGGGTTTAGGGTTTCTGAACCCTAATTAAACCCCATACCCAGGGCTCAGCGGTGTGCAACGCATCACCCTTTCACCGTAAGCTGAGCCCTACAAGCCCTACCAACCCTGCCTTCCAAAGACAACATCCAGTTTGAAAAACTTGAACACGAGTTCAGAAATACATATAAATACACACATATATATATATATATTATTGTAACATATAAATGCACATAAATATGTATGTATACTTCACCACAGCGACCCTAAACCCCAAACCCTAAACCCTAAACCCTGCTTAAACCTCACCCCTTAGGGGCAACAGCTCTCGAGGAGCTGGGCCTGCAGCAGTATGGGTCGAACTTCCCCAAGGACTCGGACACTCCGGGTTTAGAGTTTAGGGTTTTGGGGTTAGGGTTGTTCTTGCTGGACTTTTCCAGGGTTTGGGCCTCAGGGTTGGAGTTCTTACTGGGCTTTTTAGGGTTTTGGGCGGCCTAGGGTAGTTTAGCGTTTCAGGTAACATGTATATGTGTGTGTGTACTCGAGGCTAGTTTCGTGGTTTAGGGCCTGCAACCCTGGAGCCCGAAACCTCTACAGCCTACAGACAGCAAAGCCTCGAAATCCCGGTCTGGCTCGGCAAAGCCACAGCCGCACAGCCCTCAATGACCCTACACAAACTAGAGCCGAGGCCCTAAACCCTGAATGCTAGAACCCGAAGCAAGAAACCTTAACAGCCCGAAGCAACAATCTCAACCCGAAAAGACACCTCCGAAGCCTCCTAAACCCCCAATGCGACTATGCTCATGCGCGAAAACCCTCGTGCCCAAAGCCTAAAACCACAAATCTAAGATCCTTTCCTAAACCCTCTGCCCTCAACCCTACAGACTCAACACTAAACCCTGAACCCCAAAGCCTAAAGCCACAAGCCTAAGATTCTTTACTAAACCCTCAACCCTCAACCCTAGAAACTCAACACTACACCCTAAAGCCACAAACCTCAGATCCTTTATTAAACCCTAAACCCTAAACCCTCAACCCTAAACACTCAACCCTAAACCCTAAATCCCTAACCCCCTTAGACCCTAAATCCCTGCAGTAAATTCCAAAAAGTTGGAACATCCTTATCCCATACCCCAAAATTCAAAAGGCATGCTGAAGGAATACCTGCTCGAATCGTCCTTAAACCATGTTCCAACTTTCTGGAGTTTACTGTAGACCCCCCGAGACTAAACCCTAAACCCTCAACCCTCACTCAACACTAAGCCCCTAAACCCGAAACCATAGCCCTCAAGCCCACTGTAACTTGAAATTACTAAGAAAAATCCCAAAAACGAAGCTCCTCGAAACTCCTCGAAACATTCCCCGGAGCTGAACCCTTAATAATATCCTAAACCCTAAACCCTAAACCCTAAACCCTAAACCCTAAACCCTAAACCCTAAACCCGACACCTAACCCCCTAAACGCTAAACCCTAAACCCTGAACACTTAAGCCCAGGATGTCTTCGACCCCGAGCGCGTCGCGCATCATCCGTCCGACCTGTACGACGCGCACTGCGGGGCCTGTTTTTACTCTGGGCCTACAGGGTGCTATGGGTCCGGGATCAGTAAACCCTAAACCCTAGATACCCTGAATTCCCTAAACCCTAAAACCTTAAATACCCTCCCTAAACCCTAAACCCTAAACCCTAAACCCTAAACCCTAAACCTTAAATTCCCTGAATTCCCTAACCCCCAAACCCTGAACCCTGAACTTGGGATGAGGGCTCGGGCTTCTGGAGCTTGGAGGGAACGACTTTAGGGTTTAGGGTTTAGGGTTTAGGGTTTAGGGTTTAGGGCTACTACTGGGAGGTTCGTGGGCAACCATAAGCTGGGTTATAAATACCCCACATGGGGCTATAAGTAGAGGTGCCATACTTATAGAACCCTGCTTACAACTACCCATGAACCTCCACGTAAGGCCTTTCAGGCAGAAGCAGTTTTTCGTAGCCTCGTCCGGAGCCAGAGGGCTAAGGTTTCGGTTTACGGTCTAGGGTTTCGGGTTCAGGGTTGTCAGACTTCAAGCTCACTCAAAGAGTCGAAGGAGGGTGGCTTCGAAGCGAGCTAGATGGCTAGCAGCCGTTTGTGTCTATTCATTGAACAGAATTTGGGTTGAGCCCTAAACCCTAAACCCTAAATCCTAAATCCTAAACCCTAAACCCGTGGGAAGCTTCCACCAATGGCTTCGAGGAGGCTCACCCCCTCTGTCTCCATTGTTGCGAAGACCTGGCGCCGGCAGAACTCAGAAGCAAGAGTCTTACCCCAAAACTCCTTAAACCCTAACCCCTGGACCCTGTACCCTAAACCCCAAACCCTAAAACCCTAAAACCCTGAAACCCTGAAACCCTAAGCCTCAAAGCCTAACCCCAAGCCCTAAACGCCTAAACCCATGCACCCGAAGCTTGAACCTGAGGATAATGGCCTTCCGCCACTCCGCCTCAAAGAAAACCGAAGCCCGAAACCCGTAGTCGTCAACTCCCACCCGGCACTAGAGGTTTAGGGTTTAGGGTTTTTAGGGTTAAGGGTTTAGGGAATTTGGGGTATTTAGGGTTTAGGGAATTTAGGGTTTAGGGTTTAGGGTTTAGGGTTTACACCCCCCTAAGTCCTAAACCCCTGAATCCTACAACCCTTAAACACCCCACCCCTAAAGCCTAAAACCTTAAACCCTGAACCCTGAAATCCTAAGCCCTAAACCCTAAACCCTAAACTCCAAATTACTATAACCCTATATCCCAAACCCTAAAACCCTAAAACCCTCAAACCCTCAAACCCTCAAACCCTACAACCCTAAAACCCTAAAACCCTAAAGCCCTAAAGCCCTAAAGCCCTAAAGCCCTAAAACCCTAAAACCCTAAACCCCTGTAAACCCCTTTCGTACCGTGCCCTGCCAGGCCTGAGTGTGAACGGCCACCTCCGCCCAAGAGGGCCAAGAAGGTCGGGTGCAGGGCAAAAAAGCCCGCCAAAAAAACAACCTACAGGGGTCTAGGGTTTAGGGTTTAGGGTTTAGGGTTTAGGGTTTAGGGCTTACAGGAGTTTACGAGTTCAAGGGCTTTAGGGGTCCAGGGCCCAGGGCCTTCGGAGTTCAGGAGTTCGGGGTTGGGCTGTAGGGTTTTGGGGTTTTGGATCTAGGGAGTGTAGGATTTTGGGTTAGGGCGTATGCGGGTTTAGGCTTTCTGGAGTTTGTGCGTTCAAGAGTTTCGGGGTCTACGCGTGCAGGGCTTTTGGCTTTTGGGTCTAGGGGCCTTGGGAAAGGGTGTTTCGGGCCAAAGGTTTTTGGGTTCAGGGGCTTTCTACTATTTGAAATAGCAATATGATTCCTTATAAGGGCAACACAGGGATTTGTTTCTTTCTTCTTTTTTTTTGGGGGGGGGGGGGGAGTTCTTAAGCAAATAGTAGCTCAAGGTTTGAAGATTGTGGCATCCAGGGTTCCGTGTTTTCGGGGTTCAGGGTTAGATCATTCGGGTTTACATGCGTGGGGTTTGCATGTCTACTCTTTTAGTTTAGGGTTCCCGAACCCTCGATGCCTTTGTCCAATCGGGCAGGCGCATGAGAGGCGCGGCTTGCTACCAGTTGCCCTGGCTGGGTAAGATACACAGGTTCACTTGGGTTTAGGGTTCAGGGTTTATGGTTTCGGGTAACAAGTGGGGCTTAGCTTGGGATGTTCCCCCTTAGATTAACAGTCCTTAACAGGGGTTATAGTGGTAGGTATACTTGTGACCCTATTTTCGGGGAATTACTTGTACCCCCTATTCATAGCTACCCATGAACCTTCACGTAAACACTATCCTAAACCCTAAGCCCGAATATTATGTGTTGTCCTGACAGGCCACCACAGTAATTTCTTCCGGTAACTTCGTTCAAATTTCTTCGCAGCCCAACTCAGGGTTGCCACACGTGGTCATTCTATGGATGCTTGGAGGTTGATGTCGGTAGTTATAACTTTTGACCCTACTCAGGGCACGTGTAACCCTACTTCTAGTTACCCGTGAAGCTCCAAGTGTGGTTTGCAGCTCCTGCGATGTGCGTAGGCTCAGGGCCGTGGTCTCTTCTACATGGGACCTGATCCCCACTCACGGAAATTGTCTGCAAGAACGTATGTTCCTCTTGGTTTCGTGGGGTGCGAAATTGAGAGAGGACTCTAACCCTAAACCCTAAACCCTAAAACTTCTCCTGTGCTTTTCTCTCCTCCCTGCAATGGGAATGAGCTGGAAGCCCAAAAGCCCTGAATCCGAAAACAAAATCCAAACTAGGGTTTTGGGTTTAGATTCCCACCCAAGACCCCCACCCCCATCTCCACCTCCACCCCCTACCCCCCCACCCCACCCCCACCTAAACCACCTGAGCCCAACAAAAACCACAAAACCCCCCCCGAACACAGCACGACATGCCGACCCTAATGCAACCTAACTGCGCCAGGCGCACCCTGATCCCCGACACCCTAAACCCTAAACCCTAAACCCTAAACCCTAAACCCTAAGCCCCTCTCAGCCCTAAAACTCTCAACGCGCCAGGCGCAGCCTCGCTCCGGCGTCCCCGGGTCCCCCAGCATCTCCTGCCCCACTGGGAGGCCGTTAAGGGTTTAGGGTTTAGGGTTTAGGGTTTAGGGTTTAGGGTTTAGGGTTATAGGGTTTAGGGTTTAGGGTTTAGGGTTAGGGTTTAGGGTTTAGGGTTTAGGGTTTAGGGTTTAGGGTTTAGGGTTTTAGGGTTTTAGAGGGTTTAGGGTTTTAGGGTTTAGGGTTTAGGGTTTAGGGTTTAGGGTTTAGGGTTTAGGGTTTAGGGTTTAGGGCCCTAGAATATATGGGGGGGATTGCTGCTGGCATACCCTTATGGTCCATGGTCCCTATGTAATGCTGGGAAAACCCTATTTCCCTAAACAAGGGGGGGGGTTAAGAGGGCTTGAGGGGTAAAGGTATGAGGTGTAGAGTTATTCAGGGTGGTTCTTGGTTGTCTTAGGGGCCTTAGTTTGGGGCTTCTGAAGGGTTCAGAGCTTGCGGTCGAGTTTTTGGGTGCATTCTGCGTGTCGGGGGAGTCTTCGGGTTCGAGGTTTAGGGTCTTCGGGATTAGGGTTTAGGGTTTGGATCTTCGGGTTTAGGGCTTAAGGGTTTGGGGTTCAGGGTTTGAGGGTCTATTCGAGCCGGTATGGTTTTGAGGGTTTGTTTGGCCGTAGAAAAGGGGGGGGTTCATGCTTTTTTGTTCTTAGGGTTTAAGGTCTAGGGTATATAGTGCTATAGGGCTGAAGTGCTTGAAGTAAGCCCTTAATCCTAAACCCCAAAACTAGAGGGGTATAGGGCATAGATTCTCTGGGCTTCAAGGTTCTTTCAACTCTTAACACGCGAGTGCAAAGCCAGAAGATCGAATCCCTAGACCCCAAACCCCTGGGCCTAAACGCTAGAACCTGGATGTCAACTGACACCCACGTGAAATGTGGTCCCTTTTGGGGACCCTACTACAAGGCGGCCCCCCCCCCTTCTTTAGCGTACCCGAAACAGGACCATCACTTAGAGAGCTGACCATATGATCAGCATCTTGCTCTGCTCATGCGAGGGTCGACTGACAACCTGAACGGCTATCTGGTCACCTGAGAGCCTGGGATTCGGGTGCTTTTAGGCTTCTGGCCTTGGCGGCTTGAAGCTTTCTACTTGAAATTCTAGTGGTTGGGTTTGAGGTTTAGGGTTTAGGGTTTGGGGGTTTGAGGTTTAGGGTTTAGGGTTTAGGGTTTAGGGTTTTAGGGTTTAGGGTCCCGGGTGTTAAGGTCCAGAGTGCTGTGTCGGCACTGGAGACAGATGCAGGCGAATGAGCAGCGTGCCTGTGGCAATGCCACGAATTCGCGATGCTGCACGGTTATACCCACAGACTCCAATACCCCTTGATTTAAGGGAATGTTCCTTAAGCCATATAAGGAACCCTAGTATTTTTTTTAAGGAAGAGTCCTTAAATTAAGGGGTATTGGAGTCTCCTGGTACACACGCGATCGTGGCTCGGGTGTGGACATCATACCGGAATTTTCGCTCCCAAGCCCCTGCCCAGAGAGCCCAACACCCCAAGAATTAAGCACTGGGCCTTAAACTCAAAAAAGCACTGGTCCTTATCATGGTTCAAAGTATAGTCTTGAACTTGAGCGGGATTGGGCTCGACCCTAAACCCTACTCCCTAAAGCCTAGGCCCTAAACCCTAAACCCTAAACCCTAAACCCTAAACCCTAAACCCTAAACCTATGTCCTATGTTTTGGCACGTGCTCTGCATGCCTTTTTGGGTAGCTTCGGGGCCCAGTCCCCTCTCAGCACACAGAGCCCTCAAATCTAAACCCTTCAATTCTGAACCCCTAGGGTTTAGGGCTTAGGGTTTAGGGTTTAGGGTTCAGGGTTTAGGGTTTAGGGTTACAGGGTTTAGGGTTTAGGGATCCTAAACCCTGAAAAACTCTAACTCCTGAAGCCTGGGAGTCTCAGTCGCGCCTCGAAGTCAGATTCCAAGACCAGCCACGGGCTCCAGGCCAGAAGACGCGGCCGCGAAACCCCACAAATACTGAAGCACCAAACACCAGACTGACACACCACCCAGGGGTTAAGGGTTTAGGGTTTAGGGTTCAGGGTTCAGGGTTTAGGGTTTAGGGTTTAGGGTTCAGGGTTCAGGGTTTAGGGCCCCCTTTAAAGCCGCAACCCTAAACCGGCCCCACCCCTCACCCGCCAAGAGGAAACAGTCAAAAAGGCACGAGTCCGAGCCCCTCAGCCCCAAACCCAAGCCTGACTAGTAGAATAACAGGGTTTAGGGTTCAGAGTTTTGGGTTTAAACGGGTTTAGGGTTTAGGGCTTAAGGGGTCTTCACCTTTGTTCTCGGCCATGTCCTGCGATGCGGGCGCGCTGCCCGCCGGCATGGAGGCCCTTGGGGGGGTATTTCTGTTGGGATGTTCCCCCTTATACTAACAGTGTTCAGGGTTTAGGGTTTAGGGTTTAGGGTAATCAAACCTGAAACCTTGGGATGTTCCCCCGTATACTAACAGCTCCTTCATGGGGAGTACTATAATCCCTATTAAGGACTGTTAATATATGGGGGGACATCCCGGTATCTCTGTCTTTTGTTGTTTTTTGTTGCTGAGCGTTCAATCGTGTAGGAATCGCGTTGGTGGTTGGGGATTATGGGGGTTTACCACCCGCCCCCCCCGCCTCTAAACCCTAAAGCCTGAACCCCAAACCCTAAGCCCTAAACCCCAAACCCCAACCCTAAACCCTAAACCGCAAACCCTAAACCCCTAAACCCCCAAACCCCAAAGCTCAGGAGCCAGCCCTGGCTCGGGAGGTTGCAGCCCTGCGCGAGGACTGTGGCTTTCGTAGCACCCGTATAAACGTACAAAGGGTTTAGGGTTTAGGGTTTAGGGTTTTGTAAGGTGGAGGCATTCCCCCCAAAAGAATGGCATTACAGGGTTCAGGTTTGGGGCCTACAAGCTGCGAGGAGCCCTAGACATTAGACCTTCATCCCCTTAGCCCTAAACCCTAAACCCTAAACCCTAAACCCTAAACCCTAAACCCTAGACCCTAGACCCTAGACCCTAGACCCTAAACCCTAACGAGACTTTTCAGGCTTGGCAGGCAACATGCCCAAGGTAGACGCCTCCCGGATGTCTTGCTTTCTTATGTAAGAAAGGCGTAGACTTCGGGTTAGTTTGGAAGGGTTTAGGGTTGAGGGCCCACGTGGTCTCTCCGACTTTTGGCCTTGAAGTTAAGTTGGTAGCCCAAGCTCTGCGCTCCTAAGTGCGAAGACCCTACAACCTGGCCCTGAAGGGTTTAGGGTTTAGGGTTTAGGGTTTAGGGTTTAGGGTTTACACCTCGATAGCAAAGAAGGAGCTGGAAGCACTGTCCGAGTTGCTGCTCCTTGGATGTCCAAGCCAGGGGAGGCCTTGAGCAGCCCTACGAATCACTTGGTAGCCCAATAGGGTTTAGGGTTTAGGGGTTAGAGTTTAGGGTAGCCCGGTCGTACCCTTTATTTGTCATTTTTTTTGCTCCGGGTTCTCTTATAAAGTAACCAACCAAAAAATGGTGCCCTTATTATAATATGGTTACTGGGCTACCGAGATTATATGCTGAGACCCCCCTCACCCAGAGACTCCAATGCCCCTTGATTAAGGAGCATTCCTTAAACCATATAAGGAGCCCTCTGTTTTATGAAGGAACAGTCCTTTATTCAGGGGTAATGGAGTCCCTGGGAAGAGCCCAACACCCCTTAGTTAAGGAAGTTATACGAAGGATCCCTGTAGAGTTTCAGGTCTTTTCCTTAACGAAGGGGTTGGGGGCCGTCTGACCCTGACTCCTGAAAAGTGGGGCACCCCCTAAGCCCTCAACCCCAGGGGGCGTACGAAAATGGGGGGCCCCTAAATTAGACCCCCCAAATACAGTAGTAGGATTCCCTTAGAATAGGGACCCAAAAAAGGTACCACTAGCATGGTAAAACCCCCATATCGGTAGCTTAGCCCTTATGCCCTTCGAACCCAAATCCTAAACCCTTAAGCGCCGGAATCGAACCCTAAAACCTAAACCCTAAATAAACCCTCAACTCCTGAAGAACCACAGAGCCCCGAACTACTGAAGCCGCCACTAGCGCCCAGGCACGCGCTAGGAGAGAGAGAGAGCGTGAGAGCGTGAGAGCGAGAGAGAGAGAGAGAGAGAGAGAGAGTATCGCTTCTTTTTGGTGGGGTATGGCATGTGTACGCCTCTTGTGGCTTGACAATAGAGTTGCCATACTGAACTCTGTAACCCATGAAGCTCGAAGTAACCATCCGAGGTTCTTCAGCGGCATTGTGTGCGAAGGCCCTGACCTGATTCCGACTCTGACATGCTTTGGGTTTAGAGTTTTTGTGGCTTTGCGGTCAGGGTTTGGGTTTCAGGGGTTTTGGGGTCCTACACCCTAAACCCTAAACCCTAAACCCTAAACCCTAAACCCTAAACCCTTAACCCTTTAAACCCTAAACCGGGCCACCGAGGCCGTTTCCATGCGCAGCTCCACCGGCGGCGTTTCCGCCGGGCGCTGGCGCGCTTTCCGCTGGAGGCCCCCCCCCCGCCCCAAACCCTAAGGGTTTAGGGTTTAGGGTTTAGGGTTTAGGGTTTAGGGTTTAGGGTTTAGGGTTTAGGGTTTAGGGTTTAGGGTTTAGGGTTTAGGGTTAACCCCCCACCCCCCTTCCCTTGTGGCTTTGTTGCTTTGCGGTTTCTTTTGGGCCGATGGAAGCCGCGTCACGGACTGGAGCGTCTCAACAGAGAATTCTGAACCCTAGGGTTTAGGGTTGGCCCTTGAACCCCTGAACCCCAAACCTGTAGGGTTTAGTACTTTAGGGATTTTAGGGATCGCAGGTTTTACGGGCCCCAAAACTAGGACCCAGAATATGCCCTTATTCCCTTTTTTTGGGGTTTAGGTTCCCTTAGTAGCCCCTTGAACCCAAAAATGGGCACTCTTCTTATTCCTACGTTACTCTTGGGTCTAGTAGCCCTAAACCCCAAACTCCCCAAGCCCTAAACCCTTTCTATTCCTAGGTTACTCTAAACCCAAAACCCTAAACCCTAAACCCTAAACCCTAAACCCTAAACCCTAAACCCTAAACCCTAAACCCTAAACCCTAAACCCTCTAGATAACCTGAGAGCCCTCGAAGCCCTACATCCTCTGAAGGAGGAGGGCGACATGGCCACCCTGCAGATTGCCCTGAGCTCGCGGGACCTCTCTAGAACTCTAAACCCTAAACCCCAAACCCTAAACCCTAAACCCTAAACCCTAAACCCTAAACCCTAAACCCTAAACCCTAAACCCTAAACCCTAAACCCTAAACCCTAAACCCTAAACCCTAAACCCTAAACCCTAAACCCTAAACCCTAAACCCTAAACCCTAAACCCTAAACCCTAAACCCTACCCAAAGATTTGACAGAGTGGGCGGTGGCTGGTGGGCTTCTTCTCCGGGTGTTCATAGTTGCATCTGGTGGCTTCCGAAAGCAGGGGTACCGTATTGAGGTCTTTATTGTCAGGGAATCCTACCATTTGGGGATCTATATTGGGGGTCTCCTATTTTCGTGCACCCCCATGTAGTTTCGGGTTTAAGGTGTGGTTTTTAGACCTGGAGTTTCATGGATGTAGTTCGATTGAAGGCAGCAGGCACTCAGACACCTAAGAAGCTCAGACGCCCGCACCCAGACGCTTCGTAAGCATCCAGGACAAACTCCTCCCTGACATGTCTGAGTGCCCTTGTTATCTTCGACTACTCGGCTTGTTGACCATGACAGCGAGAGGCTCAGACGCTCAGACACTTACAAAGTTTGAGGTATCGTCAGGCGTGTGATCGTCTGGCTGTCGGCTTTTCATTTCTGCCCCCGCCCCCCCAGCCCGAGTGTCTGGGCGTCTGCCTGCCTGACACTCAGACACTCCTGAAAAGCGGGACCTAGACATTACTTTGGGAACTGTTCATGTTTCTGTCGGTTTTGCGAGCCAATGGCATGAGCAGATTTTTCAAGTGCTTCGAGACATTCCCTAAGTCATCTAATCTAGGGACCCTTTTTCTGAGTCAAGGCTCATATTTCCTTGTTTGAAGGGTGTAACCCTAAACCCTAAAGCCTAAACCCTCTGTAGTGTAGTTGGGCTCCTTGGGTTCTGCAGATCCTCAGCTCCAGTGACGTCCTGAAGCTCCTGTTCACTGAACCTTCCAGACCCTGAGCCCAAACATAAAGCCCAAAAACAATCCAACCTCCCCCAAAAACTGACTTCGCCTTTAGTTGAACTTTAAACTTTTTGGGTTTCCTTATTCAGTAGGAAAGTTAAAGTGTAAGTTTTTTTGCCCTTGGTTATTGGAGAAGTAAGAGAAGGAACCCTACAATCCTGCCCAGAAAGCCCCAAACCCCCTGAAGGAAGCAATATAGCTAGGTAACTTCCCCTGAATCAAATGGGAAGTTCAACCTAAAACCCTGAGCCCTTATCTGGGCTGTGTGCTTTGCGATATATTTTTCAGTTCCCCCCTCTCTACTTCTACGGGAACCTATCATAAACAGCTTTCAAAGGGTTTAAAGCACAACTCAGTTATTTCTGACCTGGGTTTTGGAGTACTACACTTTATAATACTTTTTTGGGTCCTCGGTTCCCAGTATAGCTACTTCTACCTAAAAAGTATATACCTTTTCTCCAGGGTCGAAACCAAAGTAGGGGGTGAACCAGGACATTGCCGCCGCCGTCTTCGCCCTCGTGGGCTTTCCCGCCGTGCGCATAGGGTTGAGGGTTTAGGTTTAGGGTTTAGGGTTTAGGGTTTAGGGTTCAGGGTTTAGGGTTTAGGGTTTAGGGTCTCTTGAACGGTTTAAGGGATACTCCTCAATTAAGAGGCATTGGAGCCACTGGGTATTCAGGCTTTAGGGTTTCGGGTTTCGGGTGAACTCAAAGAGCAGGTTTGCCTCCGCACGCACGTCCCAGTCCCATCATGGAAGAGGACAAAGCCATGCTTATACTCCTACTTAGCCACCGAGATGAGCCTCCAAGTACCTTGGCCTCGTGGGCACCCTAAACCCTAAACCCTAAACCCTAAACCCTAAACCCTAAACCCTAAACCCTAAACCCTAAACCCCTCAATGGGCTTCGGGCCCCAAAGACGCCACCCTCCAGGCCCGAAAGCCAAAGCCGCAACCCCGAAACCTTAAATCCGAAACCCTACTGAAGGCCGACAAGCCCTACTTGGAGGTTCACGGGTACTTATAACCACAGTCATAAGCCTACGTATAGCCTACTTAGGGGACTTAGGGGGCTTATAAGTACAATGATAATTATAGGGCTATAAGCACCCTGAACCTCTAAGTAACGACACAGACATCAAGCCCAACCTTTTCCCTACTTGGAGGTTCATCCTACTTATAGCTACCTGCTTGCCTCCAAGTAGGGCCCCTAACCCCGGAACCCTAAACCCTAAACCCTAAACCCTAAACCCTAAACCCTAAACCCTAAACTCTAACTCTCTTGGACAGTTCCGTTTGAAACATTGGTACTGTGTCCCTGAGGCTGTTGGCTACTCAGTCTATCCATAGCCCTAAAAGCCAACCGCCTCAGCTCCAGACCGGAGGTTCATGGCTAGTTCTGGGTAGGGTTACTAAACCCTAAACCCTAAACCCTAAACCCTCAACCCTCAACCCTCAACCCTAAACCCTAAACCCTATACCCTATACCCTAAACCCTAGGTCGGGTCATGAAGTATCGTCCATGAACCTCCAAGTATAGACCCAATCAGCCTAAACCCTAAACCCTAAACCCTAAACCCTAAACCCTAAACCCTAGGTCTCTGGCTTCCGCGCGGGCTCCAAGGCCCTCAGCCAGAGCGCCACACCAGAGGAGCTCAAGGCGAACGGGACCCTCACGGGGTTTAGGGTTTAGGGTTTAGGGTTTAGGGTTTAGGGCGAGGACGGTGCCAGTTTGGGGGGGAAGGAATTTCGGTCCCAGGGTTTGGGTTTAGGGTTTATTATAGGGTTTCGGGTGCAGGTTACAGGGTTGGCTGTGGGGTGTTTAGGGTGTAGGGCTTGGGGTGTTCAGGGAGGCTGCTAGAATCAGAGTACCAACTATTTCTTCTTCATCCCTTCGAAGGGAGGTGCAGCAGCGCCGGGTAACGTCCAATTGTTAGCTCATGTCTTTTGGGATGTTCCCCTACTACTAACAGTCCTGAATAGGCATGACAGTAACCCCTAGTAGAATCCCTACGAAGGAGCTGTTAGTATAAGGGGGAAAATCCCAACTGGGGAAGATTCCTCTTGCCTGCCGGCACTTTCATCAAGGCTCAACTGCACGCAAGGCCCGGACATATGGCCCCCGGGCGGGACCCAGGGTCCTCAAGCCAAACCCCTGTACCTTAAAGTATATTTGGGATCCTTATGATAGAGAATGAGGCATATTCCTTACTTAGGGGGCATCGGATCTCTTTAAAGGCTTATGTGCATGAATCATGGCCGGTGCCATTCCACTAAGAAACTCTGCAGCATCTGTATAAGAGCAAATGGGTGTGCATTCAGTTTTTCCTCTCTGCCGGCCGCAAAAGAAGAATGGGAGATCTGTCTCCCATGAAGTTGATGGCAAGCTGTCTTCCAACCACACGCAGCTTTCAAATCCCTGCCCGTCCCCAGAAAACTGCGCAAAGCAGCCGGAACTACCGCTGCTTCGGACCACAAAGAGCGAAGAATTTCGGGGCGATGTTTTGAGAGAACCTGTAGGGGTCTGCTTCAATTGCGGGACCGCACGTCTTCTTCACCGCCCTAAACCCTAAACCCCAAACCCTAAACCCTAAACCCTAAACCCTCAACCTTGTGAGTGAGGTGAGGGTCCCTGAAGCTGGCAGAGCAGGCGGAGAAGCATGTGGGACGAGCATCAAATTCAGGTGCACGTGGAACGCAAAACCCCAAACCCAAAAAACTTTAAACCCCAAACTCCCTAAACTCCCTAAACTAAACTCCCTAAACTCCCGGCCCTCATCTCCCTAAACTCCCTAAACTAAACTCCCTAAACTCCCGGCCCTAATCTCCCTACCCTAAACTAAACTAAACTCCCTTAACTCCCGGCCCTAATCTCCCTAAACGCACTCCATAAACTCCCGGCCCTAATCTCCCTAAACTCCCCAAACTCCCCAAACCCTAAGTCCGGGAAGGCTGCCTCTATCGGCCGCCTTTTTGTGGTGGGCGGTGAGAGCAATGGGCCTGGGGACCTGGGACGCGTCTCCGGATATTACCAAGGTACTAGTAGGGCCTTAGGGCTTCAGGGTTTAGGGTTTTAGGGTTTTGGGTTTTTAATGTTCTAGGGTTTTAGGGTTTTCGGGTTTTAGTGTTTTAGGGTTTTAGGGTTTTAGGGTTTTAGGGTTGTAGGGTTTTAGGGTTTCAGAGTTTTAGTGTTTTAGGGTTTTAGGGTTTAGGGGTTTCTAGGGCTTGGGGGCTCCGGCTTGGTTTCCAGATATTGCCAAAGGTGGGCTTTAGGGTTGAGGGCTTCGGGCGCCGGCTTACTGTTTGTTGAATATTGGGGCCCATGTCCGAGATCCCCAACAAGCAGTTCCCGACCGACGAGGTTCTTGAATATGTCCTCTACCTCCATACTTCGTTCTGCAGACTATCTATCTATCTATCTCTCTCTATATATATATGTGTATATTTATTTGTTCATTTATTTATTCGTTAGTTATTTATCTGTTTATGCATTATTATTACTACTATCGTATATATATATATATATATGCGTGTACATCATTAAAATTGGAAGGATTACAAAAATCGGTTGTGAGCGTGATAAATATGACTAAGTTGTTTAGACACTAATAGATATTGTTGAATAGTTTTTAATTTTGGTATGATTATTATTTACATGATTACGTTTAATTCGTATGTACTCTGACTTCTCTCCTCTCTCTCTCCCTCTATATATATATATACATATTGTACACCATTATGTATACATGTATATATAGATATAGATAGATAGACAGTGCCTTTTTCTAAAACAAAGTCTAAGTAACAACCCAATCATGATTCCGAAGCCGCCCAACAAATCTCGAGGCAGTGCCTGGCCTCTGCCGAAGTCTTCAACCCGGACCTCGACCGCTGGGAGGCCTTCGGGTTCAGGGATTACCCGAAACCCTAACTGAACCCCCCCAAACCCCCTAAACCTCCTAAAGCCCCTAAACCTCCCCAAATCCCCCCCGAAAGCCCCTGAATTTCCCTAAACCCCGAAAGCCCCAAAATCCGCTAAACCCTAAACCCCCCAACTCCAAGAACCCTAAACCCCCTGAACCTCCCAAAGCCCCCAAACCCCCCGACTCCAAGAAATACCCCATGGCTTTGGAGGACGTCCCGCCGCTGCCGTTCCCACGAAGCTTTGGTGCTGCGGCAAGCCTCGGAGGCCCGGAGAGTTGTGGTTTTAGGGTTTAGGGTTTAGGGTTTAGGGTTTAGGGTTTAGGGTTTAGGGTTTAGGGTTTAGGGTTTAGGGTTTAGGGTTTAGCCCCAATACCTTGGGATGTTCCCCCTTATACTAACAGTCCGTGGTAGGGATTATAGTACTCCCGAGAATAGTCCCGATTAAGGACTGTTAGTATACGGGGTCGACATCCCAACCAGTACCCCTTAGTTAAGGAAGTTCCATAAACCATACAAAGGAACCGTCTTGTGTTTTAAGGAATATTCCTTCATTCAGGGGTATTGGAGTGGGTACAGGAACACGCAGAAGCACTGAAACCAGGTGCATCAATCCCCAAGCCCCCAAATCCCTTCTCGATGCCCTCACGTTGCACATAACACATGTCTCCAGCCTCGCAAGCCCCAAACTCTAACCCCGAAAATCCAGGCTCTAGCAAAAGCTAGCGGCAAGACGAAGCCCTCCCGTTGCCTCCTTCCACCGGAGCGATCCGTTCCCGAATGGGCGCACCCATGAGCTCTACTTAGAGGTTCATGGACTTATAACTCACCAGCCACGAGCCTCCAAATAGGGTGTTCCGAGATGAAGCCTTTAGGGGCTCTTGGGCCCGCCCGCATTGTTTGCTCGCTAATCCCTTTCCCGCAATACTAAAACCCACCCCACCCCCCCCGCCCCTCCCCCCCCCCCAACTCTACGGCCGAAAAATTAAAATTTGGGGGGGGGGGGGGGTGGAACCTCAACCTAAACCCCAACACCTGAAGTCTGAAGCCTAAACCCGAAAACCGAAAACGAGAGAGATGTGGTAGTGACTGCGACCTATAGGGTTTGGGGTTAAGGGTTTAGGGTTCATTTAGGGTTTAGCCTTATTAAACCCTCTGAGCCTCGAGCCCAAAACCCTGAAAATCCTCTGAGCCTTAAGCACTAGTGAAAACCCTAACGGCTCAACTCAAGGGCGGAGGTCCTCAACCTCCCCGCCCCTGCTAATTCTCAAACAGGTTTAGTATTCGGCTGGGTGCCGGGAGGGTCCGGGAAAAGTAATATCTGAAATAAGCACCTGAAATAGGGTTCTACGTATATTCATCCTACTTATAGCCCTACTTACACTTTCCCATGAACCTCTAAGTACACTTGACCCTTTTTAAGCGCTAAACCCATACCGAGTGCGGGCGGTCCTCGTGAGGCAAGCTCTACATCTGTGGCGGCTCGGACGGGCTTCAGGTGACGCAAAGGCATGCCGGGGTTGAGGGATTTAGGGTTTAGGGTTTAGGGTTTAGGGTGTTTAGGGTTTAGGGCTAGGGCTTAGGGTTTAGGGTTTAGGGTGTTTAGGGTTTAGGGTTGAGACTAAACTCCCTAGAACTCTGGGGCCTAAGGCTGGAGTCTACAGTTTGCCCCGAGCTGCGCAGGCCTCTGCACACTCTTCACGCTAAGTCCCCTGAATGGCTTAAGAGAGTAGGGTTTAGGGTTTAGGGTTTAGGGTTTAGGGTTTAGGGTTTAGGGTTTAGGGTTTAGGGTTTAGGGTTTAGGGTTTAGGGTTTGGGATTTAGGGTTTAGGGTTGAGGGCCGTAAACCCTAGAATAAACCCAGCAACCGAAAGTTTTCATTGAGCCTGGCCTTCTGCTGGTGCTCTGTGGTCTTGGATTTCGGTAGGGTTCAGGGTCCTCCATTCACCTCCCCTTCCCCCTTTTTGCTTTGGGCTCCAGGGGCGACGTATAGCTCTAGCTGCTTCGGGCTAGCAGGGGAACTTTATGAAAACCCGAACCCCAAACAGGGTCTTCAGGCTACAAAGGACTTTGGGGTGCAACACCCCTCCACCCAAACGCCTTTGGAGGGTCGTCGCCTATGCACCGTCGTCTGAAACTTGGATGGAGATGCCTCTCGGCTGTTGGCCCCATATTGGGATGGAGGGACCCTAAACCCGAAACCCCAAACCCTAAACCCCAAACCCTAAACCCTTTGGGGGGCTGGTGTCTGGCGAGTTGCTCGAGGAGACCTCGAGACCTAATTACTCCCAGTCGCCCCCACTGCTAGGAACCATAGATCCCTAGCTTTATGGCTTGGGCCCTGGTTAGGCTTTCATAGGCTTCGGGGTAGAAAGTTCAGGGATGTAAGAAGGAAGTAGCCCCTGCATCTAAGGTCCCTCTTGACTTACTAAACCCTAAACCCTAAAACCTGAACCCTTCTAACGGTCCTCCTTTTGTTCCTTGAGAAAGTCAAGGCCCTCGATGGTCCACCGTCGTGAGGGCGCGGGCGCGGCCAGTTGCCAGGGCCTCCTCATGGTCGCTGGACCCGAGGGGTTGGAACCCTAAACCCTAAACCCTAAACCCTAAACCCTAAACCCCAAACCCTAAACCCTAAACCCTAAACCTGTGGCCAAGATTGCTGGGCAGAAGGGCTCGGGGTTTATGCGCGGCAGCTGCATCCATCTTCCCGATACTCCTTCCTCACTCAATGGCGGTGCCGGGCGTGTACCTGGTGACCTACACCAACGAGGCAGTGTCTTCCATGGGCTTCCTGCTCGCCAGCGCCGCGGCAAACGGCTGGGCGCCGGTGGTCCTGGGCTTCGGAGAGAAGGCTAGGGGGGCTTAGGGCTTAGGGCTTAGGGCTTCGGGCTTAGGGCTTAGGGTTTAGGGTTTAGGGTGTAGGGCTTTTTCGTACCCTGACTTTTTCGAGTAGCTTGGTAGCCCAGTGGTACCCTTTACCTTTTTTTGTGCGTTCACATGGCAAGGCCCCACAGGGCGTGTTTTTTCGTGAGTTCGGCAAGACCCCAGCCTGTATGTCACGCCTTGTGGCCTTGTGTTTGCCTGTGTGTCAAGCACTGTGTCTTTCAAGCCAGCTGCCGGAACCCTTGCCCGGCACCCCCCCACTGGAACCGACCACGCTGCGCAACCTGTCTTGTCCCGTCCAGAAAACACGCCCTGCTCCGGCTCGCTCCGATCTGCTCCGAACTTGAAAGGGTTAAAAGGGTTAAGGAGCCCTATAGGCCTGGTGGCCCGAAGGGCTCGGCCGGAAGATCAATGCCTTGCGGCTATATGTCTTGCAGCCCACACTGCATCCCAGCGACATTGTGATCTTCGCGGATGCCTATGATGTTCTGATCATGAACCACGAGGAGGAGATACGAGAGAGTTTTGAGAGCCTGGAGAAGGCCTTGAACCGGAGCCTGATCTTCAATGGTGATCGGGCTTGCTCCCCTCGGATGGCAGACATTTGCACTGATCCCGAGCCTCCCGATATCTGGCAGCATCCTCGCACTTATCTGAACTCCGGAGCCTTCGTCGGGAGGGTCTCGGCGCTGAGGCGTCTGCTACGAGATCCAGTTTCTGATATCATGCCTGGTGGCGACCAAGCCTTTTATCACCGGCAGAGCCGAGACGACCCGACGGCCATCGCCGTCGACACGGACTGTGTGCTTCTTTGCACGGTGGCTCGGGACCTAGCCTCCGAAGGACTACGGCAGCTGCCCAACGGCACGCTGGTGTTGCACTCCGGGGCCAAGCCGGGCCTCGTGCACTTCCCGGGCGGAGGGCACTGGCCTCGGTGGAAGGGGGGGCTCCCAAACAGCGTGATCCAGGATGCCTTCAAGACGAGATACCCGAAACAGTTTGAGGTGCTTTTCGATCGGGTCGAGATCTCTGTTGACTTGCGTGGCGCCCATGGCCATCACGGCAGACTTGATCAGCAGAGGTCTTTACAAATAATCCGCAGCGGCATGTGCTTTCTTTGCAAGATCTTGCAGTCGGATAACGCAGAGTGCAGATATGTCACCTGGGACAATGAGATGTGCCAAGAATTACGGTTGCTTGGTCGGCCCTTGCAACCCTCAACCCTAAACCCTAAACCCCAAACCCTAAACCCTAGACCCTAAACCCTAAACCCTAAACCCTAGGCTGTGCCTTCCCCTGCTCATTCTGCTCGCGGGCCTGCTGCTCTGGAAGCGTCGCTGCTGGAGCTGCTGGATCCTCTTGCCGCGAAGAAGCGCCTTGAAGCCATCAGATCGGCACAGTGCGTGAAGGAAAAGATCGGCTCGGAGCTTGGGAGACATTTCTACATGGGATTCGGGTTTAGGGTTTAGGGTTTTGGGTTGTAGGTGTTTCCGTTCGCTTGAGAAAATGATGCAAGCTTGGTGTTGACGGTTGCGGTTCAGGAGCGCCTGCCGTCATGGGACCATTTCCGGGCAGGGATTTGCCTGGATCGTTCCTTCCTTCAAGATTGTCCCGGCTGCCGGTCCTTGAAAATCAGCCTCCCTAATAACCCTTTGACTATAGGGGTCGGGATAATTACTCATAGGCGCCTATAGTAACTTGAAATCAAGAATGTCAAGCCTTCGAGCCCTAAGGTTGCCTAAACCCGACAAGTGGGACTGCCCAAAGAGCCCAAGACCCCTTAAGTAGATGGGAGATCAGCATGGGGTTCCCTACATTGTTTAAGGCCTGTTCCTTGGCTAAGGGGCATTCGCCCCGCAAGCCCTAAACCCTAAACCCTAAACCCTAAACCCTAAACCCTAAATTGGGCTCTTTGGGTATGAGGAGGAGGAGATGGAGTCGACCTCCACCTGTCCTCCGAGTGCCTCAACACGGGTTCGGATGGCTCCTCGATGCACACTGTGGCTTGGGGCTTGTTGATGAACTGCAAATATAAATACGAATATAAAGGTATATGGATAAGTATAAACAAATATATATATATATATGTATATATATATATATCTATATAATTATATAATATATATATATATATATATATGTAGGGTAGAGGGCTTGGGGCCTATAGGGACTAGGGCATATACGGTTGAGCTTTTCTTTTGGCAGTTTGTTTAAGACTTCTAAAGATGCGCTACAAGGTGCAAGTGCTTCTGATAAGGCTTCTAAAGGAGCAGTTGCAGCTGAGTTTGTTTAGGGTTTAGGATTCAGGGTTTCAGGGTTGAGGTTTTCCAGCTTTTCTAGGTTTTAAGGTTTTGTGTTGGGAGACGTTCTCTTTGCGGCTCTCCGATAGATGGAATTCTGGGTTGGATGGTTTTCTAAACCCTGAACCCTTTTTGGGGTTGGGGGTTTGGGGTGTGGAGGGGGGGGGGGGGGGCAGAGGGGGGGGGGGGGGGGGGGGGGGGGGGGGGGGGGGGGGGGCAGAGGGAGCACACCAAACCCACAGCCGGCCTCAAAGCCCCAAATCCTAGCACCCCAAACCCGAAACCCCAAGTCCCACCTAAGTTGGTTTTGTTCGGTAGCAACCCTTTTATCTAGGGCGTAAGAACAACAAGTCGTCCTGAGGCTGTTGGATGCTCCTGCCCAACATGGAGGTGGCAGACCCGAAGAGCCCAATACCCCTTGATGAAGGAATACGCCTTAAATCGTACCAAGGACCCTTATATACTTTGAGGTATATTCCTTTATTAAGGGGTATTGGGCTCTTTGGGGATTTCGGCACTTTAAGACTTGTAGCTTTGGGGCTCCAATACCCCCGAATTAAGGAATGTGCTCCTTAAAATAGAACAGGGTTCCATGTATGGTTTAAGGAACATTCCGTAATTGACGAGTATTGGAGTCTTTGGAACCCTATTTTTTAAGGAATATTCGGTACTGAAGGGTATTGGAGTCTCTGAAAGTTAGGGTCCGTAGAATTGTGCCGAAATCCCATTGCCCTTCCCAGCGAACCCCATGAGTGCTAAAAGCCTAATTAATTCACACGTTCTCTGCCACGAGACATTCCACCTCCCAGGAGTCCCCCCCAAACCCAACGAATCTTCAAAAAGCTCTAAAGTCCCCAGCATCCCCGTTGAGTCAGTTTAGGGTTTAGTAGGTTTAGGATTAGGGTTGAGTCCCTGAAAGCCGAAAGAAGTCCCGAGCTCCTTTGCAGGTGCCACGCCTTGGATGCGCCGCCGTATCCTTGCGCGGGCAGGCCGGTTAAGGTCCAGTGTGTTGAGGGTTTACGGTTTAGGGTTTAGGGTTTAGGGTTAGGGTTTAGGGTTTAGGGTTGGGGGTTTAGGGTTTAGGGTTCCCCTTATAAACGGGATCCTAAACCTGAGCAATCACACTACTTCCGGTCCTTAGCCCTAAAGCCTCAACCCCAAACCCTGAACCCTAAACCTTGTGGAGGTGCCCCCACAGGATCCTACTCCCGAGACTTTCTTGGGTGGATACAGTGAGCACAGCCAGTGTTGCGAAGTTGTGGGGGTCTGCGCGGGGGTCAGTATGCTGCGTGTTTGCCGTGTAGGGTTCAGGATTGAGGTTACGGGTTTAGGGCTTATAGGGTTGAGGGCTCAGGGTTTAAGGTTTAGGGTTTCGAAACCCTAAGCCCTATTTCCTAAGGTTCCCACCGTGTTTATAGATATAGGTACAGCCCCTCGGCCCAGGCGATCGTCTGTGGCGGTTCTGGCCGCCACGGGTCCTTGGCCAGCGTCGAGACTTACGATGCTGCCGAGGGACAGTGGCAGGCTCTCGGGCTCAACCCTCGAGTCTAGGGTTTAGGGTTTAGGGTTTAGGGTTTAGGGTTTAGGGTTTAGGGTTTAGGGTTTAGGGTTTAGGGTTTAGGGTTTAGGGTTTAGGGTTTCAGGAAGGCCAACCCCCTGGCCCCCTCCCCAAACTCAATAGTGTTGGCCTCTAGAACCTGATTGGGGTGCTTGGCTCTTTGTTGGGTAGTCAAAGGTTCTTCAAACAGAAGGGCTAACATCTTTCCCCAGCTATCGCGGCTTAGAACCCCTACTTTTTTTGAGACCGTCATGGTTGTAAGCATTCTGCAGGCTTGGCCTGGGTCTGCTACCTGAAGGTGGCTGTAACCCTAAACCCTAAACCCTCAACCCAAAACCCTAAACCCTAAACCGGTAGAATACTAATACTCAAGAACCCTATTTCTAACTACCGCACACGCATGAGCCCGTCGAACTCAAAACCGTGGTGCGGAGAAGACGGCCGAGAAAACTTGCAGGCCATGTCCCTCAACAACCTTCATGGTCTCACTTGGAACATGTCCCAAACCCTCCCGAAAACCATGGGTTGCTGGGAGGTTCTGTCCTAATTCCTGAACCCCAAACCCTAAACCCTAAACTAAACCCTTAACCCTAAACCCCAACCCTAAAAGTAGCAGCTGCTGGCTATTGTATTGGAATGGCTGGCATTCCGGCAGGCTCTGCCTCCCATGCGGGATGCGCGCGAGCGATTCGCGGCAGCAGGGTTCCCAGATGCACGCACATGGCTTTACCTTCAAAGTGTCAAGGGACTAAAGGAGGGACCCTTATAAGGGACTGTTGGGGTATTTAGGGGTTACTTAGGGGCTTCTTAGGTATATATGGACTATTTTCGGTATATATTTAGGGGATATGCAGGGGAAGAAGATTAAGGGTCGCTTCTAGGGGTCCGTCCTTATACTCCTTAAAAGTGTGATTCCATGTGAGGTTCGGAGAGCCCTGGGAGGATCCAAAAAAGAGATACCTTTATAAGGGTTCCTAAGAATGGCCCAATAGTACTATTTGTGTTTAGGGTTTAGGGTTAGGGTATAGGGTTTAGGGTTTAGGGTTTAGGGTTTAAAGTTTAAAGTTTAGGGTTTAGGGTTTAAGGTTTAGGGTTTAGGACTCTTTGGATCATCGCAGGGGTCTGGGTTGTGACACGCTCACGACTTCATCCGAAAGCCAAGCCACGGCTATGGAGTTAAGAGCACGCAAGCTCCACACGATTGTCAGTGGCCAAGTCCCTAAGCCCCAAACCCCAAACCCCAAACCCTAAACCCTAAACCCTGTGCAAACCCTAAACCCTAAGCCCTACACCCTAAACCCTAAACCCTAAACCCCAAGTTGCTCAACTCCTTACACCTCGATGGAGGCCGTGGTGCAGGGCAGCATTTACGCCTCTTGGCCTGACACAGTTGAGTTGTTTAGGAGTTTAGGGTTTATAGTGTTTAGGGTTTAGGGTTTCCTCCGTTCTCCTTTGTACAAGGTGTGCCCGGTGCCTCAACCCGATAAACCCTGCGACCCAAAGGCGCAAGGCCTAAACCCAACCTCAATGCGAAGCCCTAAGTCTCCACGCCGGCTCCCCAAACACGGTGGTTTATGTTTAGGTTTTGCTACACGGGGGGGGGGGGGGGTTATCCCTTGTACTTATAAGCCCACAAAGAACGGAATTCCATTAAAAGGGACCCCCGAACAGGGTCATTATCCGACACCCACATACAAAAAGGGAGCCTCGTGCGGTTACCCGACTTGTTAGCACTACTTCGTAAGTCCCCCCGTAGGGGTACGGTGTGACTAAACAATTCCAAGCATATCACGAGCATGGCCCCTGAAACAACGTCGAGTGCCCCCAAAACCCCAAACCCTAAACCCCCCACACCTTAATTGAACCCTGAACCCTGAACCCTAAACCCTAAGCCCTAAACCCTAAACCCTAAACCCTAAATAAACTCCGAGGTCTCTTATAAGGGGGTCAGCCTGGAGGTGCTTCAGTCGAAGGTTCCGGGTCCCGATTCTGTTCGGTGGGTTCCAGGTTTGAAGGTTTAGGGTTTAGGGTTTAGGGCTTAGGGTCTATATGGTTTAGGACTACAAAAACGTCAGTTTTGGTTGGGGTAACAGGAAGAAGTCAACATCCTGACGTGCAGAGCAGCGTAGATCGACGGCGCACCAAGAAAGGACCATGCCCTCAGCTCAGCTCTGGGTAGAATCATGGGTTCCCCCTACTCCCCCCCTCACTATACTACCCCCCCCCCCCCCCCCCCCCCCGAATGAAGGTTATTTAGGGATAGTTAAAGCTTAGTTTAAGGTTATGCTCATGATAGAAGGGTCCCTGACTACAACTTCCCTACACCAAAAGATCCGGCAAGTTAAGGTCCAAGGCACTTTGGGTCTAAGGTGGGGGGGGCTTCGGGCTTAGGGCCGTTAGCCGAAGCCAAAATGCACAACTGGGATTCCGGAAGCCTTATTTGGGCAGTTGTTGGAAGCCCCCAAGAAGCCCAGTGATCTGTATACCAAATTACTGCGGGGAGTCATGCTCAGGAGCTTTGCTGGGTGGATGGACCTCATACACAAGGGACTCTTCATAGAGTTTGCTTGAGGTGTATGAATACAAGCTTCACAAGGCCTTCAAGGGGCTTGAGATTTCGCTCAGCGCCAAGCAGCGCCCCCAAAACATGTTGCAGGACGGATACCTTGGATGCACAGAAAAAACGGCCGCGATCAAGCATCCACTGGACGGGGCAAAGCCGGAAGAGGCGAAGTACTCCGGAATCTTGCGCGAACGGCGCGGTCCATGAGTGGCTTAGGATTTAGGGTTTAGGGTTTAGGGCTTTTGGAACAGCATTCCTAACAGAAGTAGACTAGATCCTGCAAAACCTAAACCCTGAACCCTGAACCCTGAACCCTAAACCCTAAACCCCCCCTCCCTCCCCCAGGTGTGCGGTGGCTGGTACTACACAGAAGCCGAGCCCAGCGCAAGGGTGCGAAGCCCGTTGAGGGTTTCCTTGAGGCTTTCGGGTGTGGCGGCGGGTTCATTCGGGTTTAGGGTTTAGGGTGTGGAGCGGACTCCCGAGAGACCTGGGCTGAACAAATCAAGGGCGAGTTGTTAGATAGGATATGATGTTATTTCCACTCCCCTGACCCGATGAAAGGGGTTTAGGGTTCAGGGTTTGGGGTGTACGGAAACCCTACAAACCCCATGACTGCCCTAAACCCAAACATCTGCAAGTTTAACACCTAAGAAGGCGCAGGTCGGGTTCCAGTTCCAGGGTTCTGGAAACCCTAAGCAGTACTTTCGGCCACCCCACTCCCCTTCTTAACAGGCCATAGAGCGAGAGCTTCGAAGGAAGACATGGTTAGGGTGCAGGGTTAAGCCTACTACGTGTTGTATACCCCTGAACCCTGAACCCCGAGAATCCTTATCTCTTCCGCCCCCCCCCCCCCCCCCCCCCCCCCACAATTCCACGCTACTCCCTGAACCTCACAGAAACTGCAACCCGTCAACCCTAAACCCCTAAACCTCTAAAACTCTAAACCCCTAAACCCCTAAACCCGAAACCCTAAACCCTAATCTTCATGAACCCTTCGCAGGCTCTTGGGCTCAGGCTAGGGACAGAGTAGGAGAAGCGCCCGACAGCCAGCTGCGGGCTGCGAGCCCAGCACTCCTGGGTTTAGGCTTTAGGGTTAGGGTTTACAGTTCTGGTTCAGGGTTCAGGGTTCAGGGTTCAGGGTTCAGGGTTCAGGGTTTAGGGTTTAGGGTTTAGGGTTTAGGGTTTAGGGTTTATGTAAGGGTTCAGGGTTTAGGCGGGTGTAGGCTGGTTTGAAACACGCTAGGGGTTGCCTGAGTTTCAAAGTCCCGGGCGAGAAAACCCTGTGCCCCAGAGGCAGATTTTTTTGGGTTTAGGCTTAGGGCTTAGGGCTTAGGGCTTAGGGCTTAGGGCTCAGGGCTCAGGGCTCAGGGCTCAGGGCTCAGGGCTCAGGGCTCAGGGCTCAGGGCTCAGGGCTCAGGGCTCAGGGCTCAGGGCTCAGGGCTCAGGGCTCAGGGCTTAGGGTTTAGGGTTTAGGGTTTTTCAATTGAATCCCAACTGAAGCAAACAAAGCTTGCCTTTCCTTTTCCTCCTGTAATTCAGGAGCCTAGCCAACAATGTCCAGATTCTGTCCCCCGTCTGATCATCGCTACATAAAATGACATCGGTCCCTTTAGTATACCGTCTGATGCAGGATTAGCCTGGATTAAACCCTAAACCCTCAACCCTAAACCTAAACCCTAAAAGATTATCGGAATCTGGGAAAACGCTCCGATGCCATCTTGCATTCTTGTATCTACGGCTCTCCTCGCTGTGAAGCCTGGGCACGAAGCCCAGACCAGCAACAAATCTCGAAATCCCCAAACAACCCTGAACCTCCTAAAGCGCAATCCCGAATTTCAGAAGAGGGCTTGCGGGTTTATACAGTTCAGATTGCAGGCTTAGGGAATGGACAACTGTCGCAGGTAAAGCCTAAACCTAAACCCTAAACCGTAAGGATTCCTACAGGAGGGGAAAATTGGCTCTCTGGGAAGCCGCCCAGGCGTGCGCTGAGCCCCTTCACATGTACACTTTTTGGTTCGGCCCTCAGAAGGGGGGGTGCGGGGTTAGGGTTTAGGGCTGGGTTTTTGGTTTAGGGTTTAGGGCTTGGGGGGAGGGGGGGAAGGAGTGGGGGGGGGGGAGCCTGAACCTCCCCTTTGGAAGGTGTTTTGATGCGTCAAGAATCAAGGCAAGGCAGGTAAGCCCCAAGCCCCCAAACTCCAATGGGGTTTGATCTAACTCAAGTCTTTCTGGCAAATTCCTTAGGGTTCCTACGGGTTCGGGAACATTCTCACTTCTTCTGATGATACTCCTGAGTTACGGAATCCATGCTGGGTATGTGACGCTGACAAGCTCACACTCCAGGACCTCGATAAGGTCAAGACCGGCCACAAAGCTGGCAATGAGGAGCCCGAGCCCTTGCGAGAAACCCTAAACCCTAAACCCTAAACCCTAAACCCTGGGTTTAGGGTTTAGGGTTTAGGGTTCAGGCTTTAGGGTTTAGGGTACTGGTCTTCAAAGCCAGAGGCAGAAGAGCTGGCGCGTCTGCGGAAGAAATTTCATGGCCGGGAGGAGCCCAAGAAACACATGATGGTCATATTTTGGTACAGGCAACAGATCAACCACCAAATCTTATTTCCAGCAAGGTTGGAGTTTAGGGTTTAAATCTGGCTTTTTGCTGCAAAGCGACCTCATCTCCCTTGGAAAGGCCTCAGCGTCTTAAGACTAAGTCCCCTAACTCCTAAACCCTACTAAGAACCAGCCAGATCCCGTCTCCGGCCTTAAGAAGACTGCCCAGGTCCGAACTCCAAACTCAGAATTGCCCAGGGCCCAGGGCGGCGCACTCATGCCCCCCGGCTGCTGCTGTTTAGGGTTTAGGGTTTAGGGTTTAGGGTTTCAGGGTTTCAGGGTTTCAGGGTTTCAGGGTTTCAGGGTTTCAGGGTTTCAGGGTTTCAGGGTTTCAGGGTTTAGGGTTTTGGGTGTAGGGTGTAGGGTGTAGGGTGTAGGGTTTGTGGGCTTTTTGTGGTTTTGGGGTTTGCGGATTTAGTATAGGGTTTCGGTGATAGGGCTTCGGGGTCAGGGCTTAGGGCCTGGGGCTTATAGGACTTAAGGCTTTTGGATGTGGATTTGGATTTGGCTACGTTAGTTGCCAAAGATGTTGCGTTCGAACTGTCTTGTGTGCTTTGGCTACGAGCTTCGGCGTTAAAAGTTTTGCATTTTTCTTTGGCAGGGCTTTATTCGGCGGCCTAAACCTTAAACCCTAAACCCTAAACCCATCAGCTGGGTGTAGTTACTTGTGCTTCGGGGTTTAGGTTCGTATTGTCCAGTGTGAGAAGTGCTTTCAGTCTCGGGTCCTCTAACCTACTCCCTGCACCTAAGATTCTGAACTAGTTCGGCCCTTGGGGTCTTTCTTGAAACATGAAACCCTAAACCCTAAACCCTAAACCCTTATTGGGTTTAAGAGGAGTATAATATTTAGGGGTCATGCGAGTGAAGAGCGTATAGGTTGACGTCTCAGAAGTTCGGTTGATTGTCGCCTCGGTCTTCGCTCTGCTTGCCCTAAACCCTAAACCCTAAACCCTAAACCCTAAACCCTAAACCCTAAATGCTGCTATAAGTAGGATAGTAGGTATGGCAACTATAGGTAGGGCAACTGCACTTAGAACCCCTATTGTGGGCGCCTACATACCTGCCCATGAACGAAGGGCTGGGTGCCCTTGTAAACCCCTATTTAGGAGTTAGGGTTTATGGTTTGGGGTTTAGGGTTTCGGGTAACAAGTAGCATGGAATCATGGGCAACCTAGAATTTGGGTTTCCCGGCCTTTGCCCAAAGAGTTGTTTGTAGGCTTCGATGGGTTCCAAGAACACCTGAGTCTGGGGCTGAGGGTTTCCAGGCTTATAGGGGACGAGAGGTTCTTAGAACCGTGCTGTACCCTTAACCACACCTGGTCAATTCTCTACATTTCGGCTTCTTGTCTAGCACCCCACACATCAATGGGTCGTGTTACCCGTACACCATATCGTAATCAACCGAGGAATCGGTCCTACAACGTTCTAAGGTACACTCGGGACAACCTAAAGGGATACAAGCATAGCTTATAAATGATGTAAGACGGTCTTAGGATCAGGGTTCAAGGTTTGGGGTCTAGGGTTTAGGCATTTATAAAGGGATGTTGACTCTCCGGCTGCCGCGCACCTCCCAGGCGACATTATTGACGGCCGCCGAGCTCTCAGCAAAGCATTCTGTCCTTAGGTCCAGCTAACCCTAAACCCAAAACCCTAAACCAAAAACCCTAAACCCTAAACCCTAAACCCTAAACCCTAAACCCTAAACCCTAAACCCTAAACCCTAAACCCTAAACCCACACTCAAGCAGCACCTTGGGCTCAAAGCAATCTGTAGTAGGACCTAGTGTCCTGCTTCGTGCCCGCAGTCTAGGTAGAGATCCTTGCCGCAATTCCCGTAACTCTGAAGCGTGGTACTTGCAGACTACTGTTCTGTGCTCATTGTTGTTGGTTTTGTGTCTCTCTCTTCACCGGAAAGGAAACACTAGCGGTGTATCGGCCAGGCACCTCAGGCGTTGGTGTTTAGACTTGAGGAGTTAGGCTGATTGTTTTTCAGCATGTCCGGAAACTCTTTCATGTGATCTAGAGCATGGGCAATTTTGTGCTGCTTGTATTATGGTACTTGCCGTGTCGTCGTATACCTTCGAGTGCTAAAATAAGAGCCTCCTAAGTTGCCAAGGAGCTTACACTGCAAGCCTATCATACTTAAGCCCTCAGCCCTACAAACCGACTAAACCCTAAACCCTAAACCCTAAACCCTAAACCCTAAACCCTAAACCCTAAACCCTAAACCCTAAACCCTAAACCCTAAACCCTACAAACCCTAAACCCCGAAGCCCAGGCCTCTACTTGTTTGGCGGATGGAATGGCAAGCGCGCGCTGAACGACCTCCACGTGCTGGATGTGGCATCGGGAACCTGGTCTGAGGCGCCGCGCTCAGGGTTTAGGGTTTAGGGTTTAGGGTTTAGGGTTTAGGGTTTAGGGTTTAGGGTTTAGAGGCTTAGGCTTTAGGGTTGGGGTCTTTAGGGGCTGTATACGGGCTCTCAAAAACAACAAGGCGGTCTTTGGGACGTGCAGTCTCGTGAAGCCTCGGGCTTAGGGTTTAGGGTTTAGGGCCGTTTAGGGTATTCAGAGCTTAGGGTGTACCTGGAGGTTCATGAGTAGCTATAAGTAGGGCTACAAGTACCCTAGGTAGGGTTCTAAATATAGCTATCATACTTGTAACCCTACTTATAAAGTGGGCCATGCACTTCTTTGAACCCTTAACCCTGAACCCGAAACCTCGTGAGCCCTGAGCCCTAGGGGTTTTAGGGTTTAGGGTTTAGGGTTTAGGGTCTAGGGGTTTCGGGTTTAGGAGCACCAAGCCCAAAGTCAACCCCTGGTGTCCTAAAGACACCCGACAGAGTCCCAAAAACGCACCCAAAAGAAGCAAAAGACCCCCCCCCCCCCCCCCCCCCCCCCCCCAAACCCTAAACAAACCTCACAGAAAACGAGACTTTCGACCCTGAAGTGGCCAGGAGGAGTCCCAAAAAACCCTAAAGCCCCTCTCAACCCTGCACCCTAAACCCCCAAACGCTACGTCTAAACCCTAAACCTATGTTTAAGCCCTAAACACAAAGCACGATGTGGGCCCGAAACCCTGAACAGTCTAGGATCTAGGCTTAGAGTTTAGGGTTTAGGAATTGGGTTTGGGTCTAGTTCTATTCAAGTCTGAGCTAAAAACCCCTTGCTTGGCTTGCTGCAGGTTCTTCCCTCGGGCAGCGCCCCCTCAGCCAGGAACAACCACACCACCGCCGCTGGGCGTGAGACCAGAGTGCCCAAACCCCAACCCCCAAACAAGGGTTTGGGTTTAAAGTTTAGGGAAGCCCTATGTTCATTGCTTCTGGGGTATTGGCACTAGGGAAACGAGGGGATCGGGCACCTTATATTCCCCCAAACCCAGTTTCCCTATTAAGATGCCCCTCCACCCAAGCCCCTCAACCCACCCCAAAGCCCAAGACCACTTTGACGGTGCTTTAAGGCTCAGGGTTTGGAAGGTTGGCTACCATGCATCTTTCTAGCTTGACATCCTTAGTCCCTAGAAGTCCTATAACCCCTACAGCACCCCAAACCCTAAGCCCTAACCCCTCAAGACCAGGACAGATAGAAGTTGTATGTGACATCATCCCAAATGTCCCATTTTATTTGTCTAAACAGCTGACATGCCGAGTTTAAGTAACCTGATCCATAGCGACTTCGGGAGGACTCCCCGAAAACGCGAGAAACATCCCCAAGCACGCTTTAGGGTTGTGGGGTTAGGGTTTAGGGTTTCGGGTTTAGGGTTTAGGGTTTAGGGTTTAGGGTTTAGGGTTTAGGAAACCGCAAACATCACGCTTTAGGGTGGTAGGGTTGTGGGGTTTGGGACCCCACCCTAAACCCTTAACCCTTAACCCTAAACCCCAAACCCCAAACCCTAAACCCCAAACCCCAAACCCCAAACCCCAAACCCTAAACCCTAAACCCTAAACCCTAAACCCTAAACCCTAAACCCCAAGCCCAAGAAAAGAAAATCACCATGAGGCCGTCGTAGACTCGCGGCTTGTGGTGCACGGCGGCCACGACGGCAACAAGTGGGTGGCCGACATGCACATCCTCGACCCTCGACTACTAAGTCTCTTGGGGTTCAGGGTTTAGGGTTTAGTGTTTAGGGTTTTGTAGGTTTCTGACATGCACACCCTCGACCCTCGACGACGAAGTCTCGGGGCCTTCCTTTTTGTTTCGGGTTTGGGGTTCAGGGTTTAGGGTTTTACAAGGTTTAGGGTTTAGGGTTTAAGGGTTAGGGTTTAGGGTTAAGGGTTTAGGGTTTAGGCTTTAGGGTTTTGTAGGTTTCAAGGCCTGCAAGTGTCTAGGATGCCCACTTGTACCCTGAGCTCCACATTGCTTAGATTCGCTTGTGAACCCTTTCTTTTTGGGATTCCAGTCCCCGAAAACTCTAGGTTTTAGGGTTTAGGGTTTAGGGTGCTGGGGTCTTGGGTGGACGGGTTTCGGAAGTTTAGGGTTTCAGCTGTGGACTTGAGGCTTTCTAGGGGCTGAAGATCTCCAGCTTTGGGTTTAGGGGGCTTAGGTGGTTTAGGAGGTTTCAGGGTTTGGGCACTTTCAGGGTTTAGGGGTCTTGTTTGAGTACGCAGCTTGGGCTGTTCGATGGTTGACGTGTTCAGCTCGGGCTGTGTGGTGTTTCTGCCAGACCTGTTCATGCGAGCGCAGCCCTAGACCCTAAATCCCGAACCCTGACAGCCTGACTAGACCCCAAAGTCCTTTAACCTTCAACCCCAAAACCCTCAATACCCGGACTCCCTAAACACCCTACTGTAAAGCCCCTGAACCCCAAGCAACCCTACTGTAAAGCCTCTGGACCGCATATATCCCTAAACCCTAAACCCTAAACCCTAAACCCTAAACCCTAAACCCTAAACCCTAAACCCTAAACCCACCCTAAACCCTAAGAGGGTTGTGACCCTTGCGTAGGAGACGAGCCCGCAATCCGGCGTCAGCAAGTTCGAGGGCCTGGTCTGGCACAAGGCAACGGCGTTGATGGCCGCGGTTTAGGGTTTTAGGGTTTAGGGTTTGGGGTGTAGGGTTTAGGATTTAGGGTTTAGGCTCTGGCACAAGGCAATGGTGTTTAGGGCGCCTTAGGGTCTACCTAAACCTCCAAAGCATGCGATTGTTAAATTCCGGTCCTTTTCTGAGTTGCGGCCTAAATCCCCAAAGTATGTCGTTTTTGAACAAGGGTTCTTTGTATGTGTTGCGGTTTGTTGTTTTCACATGCTTTGGCGGTCCAGGTGGGGTCTAAGGAACCCAGGGTAGGACCTTGGGATTGGAAGCATTGTCATTCCCTCATTGGGCTCATGAGGATCATCTTTATGGGGTTTAGGGTTTGGAGTTTAGGGTTTGGGTTTTAGGGTTTGGGAGTTAGTGTTCGGGGTTTAGGGTTGAGGGTTTAGGGGTCAAGGGCCAACCTAGTAGAACGATTATGGTTGCGATGGCGACGTTGAGGAGGAGGAGGAGGAGTCATGAGCATTAGACAAGTCTTGATACCCCTGAACCCTAAACCTTCTCATGGCGATGATGATGATGACGACGACGACGTTGCTGCTTTGCATCGAGGTTTAGGGCTTGGAGGGCTCCTAGGATTTGCGGTTTAAGGTTTGCGTTTTTTTTTTTTTTTTTTTTTGGGGGGGGGGGGGGGGTGGCGTGGTTGCGTAAGGTTTGGCTTTTTGAATGTCGGAACTTTATCTTGTATCCGGGCTTGGGTCTTGAAGCTTAGAGGTTGGGTTTAGGGTTTAGGATGGCTTTGGGCTTCGGTTGGGATGTTCCCCCTTATACTAAGAGTCCTTGATAGGGGCTAAAGTATCTTAAACCCTAAACCCTAAATCCTAAACCCTAAACCCTGAACCCTAAACCCTAAACCCCTGTTTTCGGGCGAGCATCCCAAGTTTAGGCTGTTGAGGGTTTCGGAGGTTGGGCCCTCCGTCCACTTAGAGGTTTAGGGTTTAGGGTTTAGGGTTAATCTCAGGCTGTGGGGGAGCTTAGAAACCTCCGGCAGGCAGTGTAGGGTTTACAGAGTCTGTCGGTTGATTTATTGGGTTTAGGGTTTAGGGTCTGTTGGTTGTATAGTGCAGCAGCAAGCAGTAGCTGTGCGTAACCTCAAAGACAGAGCGTGTTGGACCATCAGGCAGCTGATCTACGCTGGCAAACACCCTTTCCTGCACCCTCTTAACCCGAAGAACAGGACATGAGCTATACCTTTGCAGAGCAAGTCGTGCCACTGCTTGTCTGAGACGGTCCCACTCGAGCAAGCGCGAATTATGACTCGAAACTCTCGAAATCCAAATCTGCTGATCCTCTTTATCGGGGTGCCGTACAATATGAGGAACCCAAACCCTAAACCCTAAACCCTAAAGAGGACCCTCAGTTAGAGAAGTGTTAGAGAACCGATCCTTTTTGTGGGGGGGAAGGAGGTAAGGTTTGGAGATCAAGGCTCGGACGGGGATTGATTCCGTGGACCCCAAAAGGGGACTGCAATTTAGGTAACTACGCACATCTATGGATATATTATATTGAATATTATATTATATTATAGTACATTATATAATATTGTATTTTTATACTATGTTATGTTATGTTATTTTATATTATATTATACTATACTATATTATTATATTTTTATTATACATACATATATATATATATATACTTATTTTTATATGTAATTCCCCCCCCCCCCCCCAGCGCCCCCAGAAATAAAGCAAAGAACAAAAAAGCCGTTGCAGGCGCCGACCTCGGGCACACCGCCGTCAGCTCGCGCGTGCCACACGCTGACGCGCCTGGCGCACAAGCTGCGGCTTGGCTGGAGGGTTCATAGGGTTTGGGGTTCAGGTTGTAGGTTTCAGGGTTTAGGGTAGTATAGTGTTCAGGGTTTAGGGTATAGGGTTCAGGTTCTAGGGTTCAGGGTTGAGGTATAGGATTCAGGTTTTGCGGGTTCTAGTGTTTAGGGTGTTTTAGGTGATAAAACTCCTGGGAGTTAGCTATAGGCTTCAGGTTTGGGGGGTTTTAGGGTTTAGGGGTTCGGGGTGTTAGGTTTCAGGCTTCTGTTCGGACCCTCAACAACTTCCTGGGAAAGCCTAAAGTCCCCGCGGTGGGAATGCGGGAAGGAGGTGCCCTACGTAATCCCTAAAGAGTATCTATACAAGGATTGGGGTGCCTCATTCCCTCATTCCCTACTTAGAGGCAGCAAGAAGTCCCTGACTTTCCGGCGCGCTTGTCTTGGAAGCCTCAGGGCCTTCCAAGGGCGTTTAGGGTTCAGGGTTTAGGGTTTAGGGTTTTGGGTTTAGGGTTTAGGGTTTTGGGTTTAGGTACCCTCATAGCACCAGGCACCTCCAATAGCCCGAATAACACCGAAGAACCCTTAAGCAAAGGATTGAGAGATGCGGACTTTGGGGATGTTTTTCTTTGGGGGGGGCGGGGGGGGGGGGGGGGGCCGGCAGGGGCGGGGGCCGGGGGGGTCGGGGGGGGCGGGGGGGCCGGGGGGGCGGGGGGGGCGGGGGCGGCGGGGGGTGGGGTGGTGCCTCTTTTGGCATTCAAGGTTTGATGCTTTCAGGGTGCAGGATATTTATGTCTTCGTTGTCAGAGCTCCCCACGGGCTCTGCTTCAGACCCGCGGGAGCTTCAGTTCCTGGGGCTTAGGGCTTCAGGGTTTTGAAGTTTTGAGTTGGGATGTTCCCCCTTATACTAACAGTCCTGAATAGGGGTTATAGTACCCCCCGATCATAATACCGATTAAGGACTGTTAGCAAGGGCGAACATCCCAAGTTTTGAGTATTCAGCTTTTTAGGTGGTTTCAGGGCCTTACATTTGTTGAGGCTGAGGGCTTTAAGACTTCAGGGCATTCGCTTAACACCGGAGGCCTGTGAGATTTTCGGGCTTTAAAGGGCTTAGGGTGTCTCCCCCTTTGCCTCGTAACTGAGACAGCTAACACACGTCTGAGCTAGTCGGGCATGCCCTTTCGCTGCTGGCTGCCTTGCATGAACGGGGTTGCGCCCGAACAGGTAACGTCAATTGAGAGGGCTGATCAATCGACCAGGTCCCTGAACCCCAAGCCTACACACACTGAAACCTGTACATGCCATATGTTATACGCTTTCCATAAGCCTTACAAACCTTATCGGCCGTGCAAATCCTACAAACACCTATAAACGATACATCCCATGAAACGAAGCCGATGTATTCCCCAGCCCAGGTATATGTTCGGTGGCTACGATGGTGCCAAATGCTTCAATGCCGTTGCCTCAGAAGTTTACGGCTAGGGTTTAGGGAAGGTTTAGGGTTTAGGCCTTTGAGGCGTGCAGGGTTCAATGGTTAGGGAAGCTTACAGGGTTGGGGTTTCGCGGGGGTTTGCATGGTTTTTTTTGGCTTGCGGCATGAAGATTCTTAGAGTGTAGTGTACGTCCAGAGCCCAAATTCTTGCAAGCTTGCATCCAGACCCCTAAGCCCTGAACCCCGAAACCCGAAACTTTATACCCTAAACCCTAAATCGCCCAGGATATGGACATCATTGATCTCGAGACCATGACGTGGCTGGTCTCCACATTTCTTTACCCTTTAATTCACTTGAGAAGCACCCTAAACCCTAAGCCCTAAAGCCTAAACACTAAACCCTAAACAGACACCTAAGCCCTGAAGCCCGCTAAACCTTCACCACAAAGCCGAACCAGCCCTAAGCCTCACAACCCATGAGAACTGGACCTGCCTATGAGCCCTGAACCCTAAACCCTAAATCCTAAACCCTAAACCCTAAACCCCAGCCGAAGCCCCTTTAGAGCCTAAAACTCCTAAGGGCCTGAACCCCAACTCCCTAAACCCTAGACCTCTACAACCTGAAGCCCTAGCTCTCTTAACCCCCCCCCCCCCCGTAAACCCCGAAAGGTGGATTTCAAAGCTGCGGGCTTGCAGGTTTTAGGGTATAGGGTCTTGGTTGTTTAGGGCTACTTCCTTTGCTGAGCTCACCGACCTCACCGAAACCCTAAACCCTAAACCCCAAACCCCAAACCCTAGACCCTAGACCCTAAACCCTAAACCCTAAACCCTGAGGTGGATGCAGCCAGCTTTGTCGGGGACTTTGCCGCAGGCGCGCAACGCGCACACCATGACAGCGCCTTGTTCGGCACTGGCTCCTCAAAGTCCTACGTCTCTGGGGACATAGAGTTTCGAGGATGTGCAGTTTAGGGTTTAGGGTTTTAGGGTTTTAGGGTTTTAGGGTTTTAGGGTTTTAGGGTTTTGGGGTTTTGGGGTTTTGGGGTTTTGGGGTTTTAGGGTTTGTGGTTTAGGGTTTAGTGCACCCCCAGAACCCCTTTTGTCAGAGCTCCTAAACCCCATACCACCCCAACCCTGAAGCGGACAATGCACGACTACCCGAGATGTTTGCCCAAGCACATATTTTGAACCATAAAGTAGCTCAGGTCGAGTTTGTGCAAGGTTTCAAGGATCTCATTTCGAAGTGGTGTGTCTTGTGCGCTTCAGCACGCTGGAAGGAAGCGATTGGCACAGTGTCCTATGTCCTACTGCTTCTCAGACCCTAAAACCCTAAACCCAAAAGCTATGGCAGCTAGGGATCCCTGAAGCCTCAAGCCCGAAGCCCGAATTCCGTACCTGAGATTTCTGAGCCCAGGTTATCAGCACTAAGCTGTACCTGTTCGGCCGCGTGCTGAGCTTTGCAACCACGGCTTGGCTTGGATTCAAACCCGGCCTAAGCCCTGAACCCTGAACCCCAGTGCTCTAGGGTTCATAGGGCCTTAGGGTTAGGGTTGTGATTGGTAATTCTAAGCAAAGAGAAACCGACCCAGATTTTGGCTTTAGGCTTTAGGGTTGAGGACCCGCAAGTCGGCGCAAAAGTTCGGGAGCCTGGCCTTTGCACTCCCATGTGTCCATTGGCAAGAAAGCTAGCCTAGGCCCTTTAAACCCCTGAACCCTTAAACCCTTAAAAGCGATATTTCCCTTAAACGCCAGGCGCCCTTAAACCCTTCAACCCTTCAAAACGATAACCCTTAGAAACTCTAAACGCTTAACCCCTAAATCATGCAGAACCCTGAACCCTTGAACCCTTGCAAACCCTTAAGACCCTTAACCCTTAGACCCTAAACCATGCAGTTTGCTGCCGGAGATGTCAGTTTGGTGTCCCGGGCCCTGTCCCTGTCGACCCTAGAATTGCACCAGATGTGTTTGGCTCCGGGGTGTTGCGTTTAGGGTTTAGGCTGTAGGGTCTGCGGTTTTGTCTTATCAACAGAGACTTTAGAGCTGAGGATAATTTTAGGGTTCATATTGCCCCTTACAAGCCTATCATCATGCAAGCCCGAACCCCAAGTGCCTTTAAGCCCTAGAACCCAAACCCCAAAGCCCTTCTGCCCTTCGCCAAAAACAGGTCTGCCGTGAAAACCTCCAAAAAGTTCAAAACCCTAAGACTCAAATCCCAAGCTTAAGGTGGCCATAGTGGCAACAAGCACCTGACAGACTTGCACATCTTCGATACGCAGCGGCTCGCCATGTGCTCCTGAGTAGGGCCATATCGGGTTTAGGTTTAGGGTTTAGGGTTTAGGGTTTAGGGTTTAGGGTTTAGGGTTTAGGGTTTAGGGTTTAGGGTTTAGGGTTTAGGGTTTAGGGTTCAGGGCAACAACAAGTGAATGAACCTTGGGGTCTTTAGATACTGGCCCGGGGCCCTGACCTGAAACATCTGTTTGAACCCTTGAGCCTGAAGCCTAGACCCCCTTAACCCTAAACCCTAAGTCCTGGGTACCCTGGGTAAACCCTAAACCCTAAACCCTAAACCCTAAACCCTAAACCCTAACCCTAAACCCTAAATGGGTAAATCCTGAACCCCCCAAGGCCCTCTTTTGATTTCAAAGTTAGCTAGGAAGGCTGGCGGCAGTAAGGTGATGGCCATGGAAGTAGGTGTGGTGTAGGGCGTGCGACTGTAGAGTCTTGGTGTGCGGGTGTAGGACTTGGGGGCTTGAGCATGGTTTTTGGGGGTGGAGGGTTGAGGGGTTTTGGGTTGAGAGGTTTTGGGTTAAGGGTTGAGGGTTTTGGGTTTAGGGTTTAGGGTTTAGGGCTAGGTGAGGGCTTTTGAATCCTGCATGGCAATGAGGAAGCTCCACTGGAGCCAGCCAGACATCCTGGGCACACCACCACCAGGATCCCCGCTTGGCTTTTGGGTTTTGGGGCTTCAGGGTATGGGGTCGCAAGTTTAGGGTTTGGGGTTTAGGGTTTAGGGTCTAGGGTCTGTGCTAGAAGTTTGTGTGAAGTGCTGGCCATGTTTTGTTGTTGTTGCAGTTTGGCTGCGGGGCTTTCTTGACGGTGAAGATGGGCACCCAAAACACGCAAGCCGAACCGCTTCCCTGCAGCCCTATAGCCCTTAACACCTGGAACTTGGGATGTTCCCCCTTGAACTACCAGTCCTTAATCGGGATTCGTGTACCCCCTATTGTAATCCCTATTCATTCTGTTAGTTTGGGGGGGAACATCCCAACCTTTAACCCTGGAACCCAGCATTCTTTTCCGTGTTCTCGGCAGGCCTTTCTGCACGACACACCCTTAACCCTGACCTCAAAAGCCCGAGGCCCCAAACCTATAAACCCTCAAACCCTTAAAACCCCCAAACCCCCCCTAATTGAACCCCTAAAGCCTGTAGCACTTCAGTTCCAAGGTCCTTAAGGGAGGAGGCTAAGGTGCTGGAGGTTTCCAGAAAGCCTCATGGAACCTTAAGGGAAGCCTCGGAAGCCATACAAGGGGATTAGTAGGGTTTAGGGTTTAGGGGGTTTAGGGGGTTTAGGGGGTTTAGGGGGTTTAGGGGGTTTAGGGGGTTTAGGGGGTTTAGGGGGTTTAGGGGGTTTAGGGGGTTTAGGGGGTTTAGGGTTTAGGGGAGGCTTTGGAGTCTTGGGGGATCACTGTAGGTCATAGTGTTTGTGGCCCATTGGTCTTCAGGGTTTAAAGGGCTTGTAGGTTTTAAAGGGTTTAGGGATTGTTTCAAGGGTTTAGGATTTTGGGGGCTGAGGGTCTAGGCTTACTTACCTACCCTCCTTGGATCCTCCCCCCCGCCCCTGGACACCAAAGCCCCAAACCCCTCAATGGTCTGAAAACCTGCAAAACCCTCTCTAAAACCCCTACGTGCGCCATCCTAAAACTGCGCCCCTAACACCGCGAAAAGCCTACGGCGAAAGCCCCTCAAACTCTTTGTAGGGTTTAGGGCTTAGGGCTTAGGGCTTAGGGCTTAGGGCTTAGGGTTTAGGGTTTAGGGTTTAGGGTTTAGGGTTTAGGGTTTAGGGTTTAGGGTTTAGGGTTTAGGGTTTAGGGTTAGGCGACCTCCGTGCTTGATGCAACAGGACTTCGCGGACACACCGCGAACCTGATTGGCTCAGGGCCTCAGCAGGTTTACCAGGACGGGCTGGTATAGGGTTGATTATGGGGATTATAGGGCCGAATAGCCCGTCCTGGTATTGCAAGGTCCTGAAGGGAGGTTTTGGGTTTAGGGTCAAGGAGGGTAGGTAGGTCCAAAAGAGTTTAGGGTCTAGGAATCCCTACCTGCCCCTGTGAACACCGAAAACTCCCGAACCCGAAAGGCCTAGGGGTTAGGGTTCGGAGGGTGTTCTGAAAATTTGAGCCTCGGATTGAACCATTTTCTCTGAAGGTTCGTGTTGAATTAAGGTTCTGGCGATGGATCCCCCGAATCCTCTCATCCCGAAATCCCTTGAAACCCTGAAGTGAAAGCCTCCTCCTCCTCCTCCTCCTCCTCCTCCTCCTCCTCCTCCTCCTCCTCCTCCTCCTCCTTGTCTTCACCGTTTTCGAGCGAAACTCCCCCAAGACACACGCCCAGGTCACAAAATTTTCCTCTTCGGCGGCTACGATGGCAAGGGTAGAACAAACGAGCTGTACATCCTTGACACAGCCGAGGTCGGCCTCAGGGGTGCTTGGATGAACTCGGAGTATCCGAAACCCTGAGCTTAAACAGGACCTTGTGCCCCTTTGTTGGTGTTTAGGTCACTTACAAGGCCCTCTAAGCCAAAAGGGTACCCTTTTTTCTTAGGTTGCTCTTGGGTCTAGTATCTCTACGCCCCAAGCCTCATGCAGTTGCCTCTTATAGCTGACTATTCAATATTTTCTTGGCGTGTACGACCTTTGACAAGCTTCGCTTGCAGTTGTCCTACATCTGTTTTTTTTCCACTGACACCGCAAGGTTTGACCTCATTACCAGTGCGGTAAAAAGGCGAGTGTTACTTTCCTCTACTGCAGGGAAATCTCAACTTGTACTCATACTTCGGAATCCTTTTCTATGGACCCCCCTTCCCCAACCACATACCCCCCCCCCTGCGGCCAACAGAAGCATGGTTCATCTCGCGCTACCAACAGCACGTAAGCAACAGCAAAATTGCGGCACTTACCCTGAACCACCTAAACCCTAAACCCAAAACCCTAAACCCTAAACCCGCTTGAGCAGGCCAAGTGGGTGCGCCCCACCTGGCCGACCGAGTCGCCACACACGCCGCCGGGAAGGCAGCGCCACAGCGCCTCGCTCATAGGCCCGCGTGGAGTTTCGTTTCGGGGTTTCGGGGATTTGGGAGTTTTGGAGTTTCTTTTTGGGGTTTTTTGGAGATTCGGAGTTTCTTTTCGGGGTTTCGGGGTTTTGTTGTCGATTGGGTTTCGTGCTTGTTGAGGCTTCCCGAAAAATAGTCGCAGCAATGGGCTGTGCGCGCTTGAGTTGTGAGTATTGATGGGTACTCTGGAGTCCAGGCAGGGATTTTGGCTTGGAGGGTTCGGGCGACTGCTAGTTAACCCTAAACCCTAAACCGATTGACTCTTTGAGTGCTATAAGGAACAAGCTTAGATTGTGCCCCTAAATGGTTCTCCCAGTTTGGCCCGGATATTGCTTAGCGAATTTTACGACATCCTGCCTAAAACCGCAGGGTACAACCTCAGAGGTCCATGGTCGAGTCCCTTGATTTGAGCCGAGGGTTCAGCGTTTAGGGTTCAGGGTTTAGGGCTTAGAGTATTGTCTAACCCTGGACCCTGAACTTGGCGTGTTCCCCTGTATACTAGCAGCCCTTGATGGGTATAGTACTCCTGACTATGAGCCTATGAAGGCCTGGTAGTACAAGGGGGAACATCCCAACCCTAATCCCTAAACCCTAATCCCTAAACCCTAAAACCCTGAACCCTAAACCCAAACACCTTCTGAGGCTCAGGGCTCCGGTATTGCGTTTTGTGTCGGAAGGTTCGTCGAGGCTTTCGTTTTCAGGATTAGGATGTTCCCGCTGCTGAGTGGCATACCAGGGACCAGGACATCGATTACGGGGGGTACTCTGGTGACAAACCCCAAGCCCTAAACCCTAAACCCTAACCCCAAACCCTAGACCCATCGTGGCACTTGTTTGCCTCCCCCCCCCCCCCCCCCCCCCCCGCAAAGCCCAAATCCTAAGCTGCCTCCGTCAACCCCAAGCCCTGAAACCTGAAACCTCTAAACCCCAAACCCCAACCCCCCCAAAAACCGTGACCCCTAAACCGTATCTGAGTCTCTGATTCTTATAGGGAACCAAGGCTGATCAAGCCCTAAACCCCAAACCCGCAACCCTCAACCCTAAGCCCCAAACCCCAATCCTCAACCCTAAGCCCCAAACCCTAAACCCTATCCCGAAACCCTCAACCCTAAACCCTAAACCCTAAACCGTACACCCTAAACACTGAAGGGTCGAAGCGCATCTACATCTTTGGTGGCTTCGATGGCAACAAGTGGCTCCTTGGGTGGCAGTTCTTGGGTTTACAGTGGGGTTTGGGGTTTAGGGTTTAGGGTTTAGGGTACGGGTTTTAGGGTTTAGGGTTTAGGGTTTAGGGTTTAGGGTTTAGGGTTTAGGGTTGGAGCTTATAGGGTTTGTGGGTCAGGGCTGTTGGCAAACTCCCTAAGAAAACTGCTGGTAACCCTGTCCGTCGTGTCACCTCTGCACCCTGAACCCTAAACCCTGAACCCTAAAACCGAAACCCTAAACCCTAAACCCTAAACCCTAAACCCTAAACCTCTGTTGACCCAGAACCTGGTGACACAGCGCTGCCCAAGGCTCAATGACCTGCACGTCCTGGATGTGGGAAGACTGGAGGAGCAGCAGATACAGGGCCACGGGCACCACGAAACCGTGTCGATCTAAGCTCTTGCAGTTTAGGGTTTAGGGTTGAGGGTTTAGGGTTGAGGGTTTAGGGTTTAGGGTTTAGGGTTTTTTATTGGTATTGCCTGGCTGCAGGAGAGTGCGCTGAATGATGTCGCGGTGCACACTCTGATAGAGAACATGGGAAGGCCAACCAAACCTTCCCCTTCTACGTTCTGGTTGCGTATCTTCTTGACTCTTTGGGTGTAGTATCGGGAATGGGTTGTGAGGAGGTCTGGGCTTGAGTTGGGCTTGAGATGTGTGTGGGCTTCAATATTTAAGCCCTAGCACTTCAACAATGATGCGTTGCACTAGTCACCTTACATGAAGAAAGTACTCAATAATCCCAGGGAAGTCGTTTGTGTTCTTGGCTGTAAAAGATCAGGGAGATCTGATCTTTGCAGTCAAAAATGTCGAGTCAAGCTATGGTTGTGCAAATTTCTACCAGTTCCCCTGCCGTAGGTAAGATTTTAAAGCATATCCCAAATCACTGTTTGATCCTGAGAAAACCCGAACATGTTCGTACGAAGTGCAGCGTGCCTGCTTAAGGTCGGCAGACAAGTTCTGTTCATGCTGCTCGAAGCCTAAACCCTGAACGCGAGATCCTATACCCTCGGGCCCTATAATTAACAGACATTAGATGCCGCCAGGTCTATAACCTTAAAAGCGACGTCATACACTGCGTAAAGTTAGGAATCCGAAGCCGTGTATATAATAATAGTTCGGCATTCAAGTAGGGTTGCGTTTGTCCTCCCTCAAAAACAAGGCGCTCGCTAGATAGTTTAGGGTTTAGGGTTTAGGCCCTGAAGCCATCGAAGTCCTACTCTTCCCGATGTCTGAAGCATCTCAGGTCCGAGGGTGGGGTTGAGGAGTTTTAGGGTTTCTAGGCTTTAGGTTTTTTCGGGTTTAGGCTTAGGGCTGTCAGGTCCGGGTCCAGGCCGTAGAGTAGGTTAGAAGGTCTGTCCCTTTCACGGCAGGCTCCTGAAGAGTCACGAGTTTAGCGACATTGTCTTCCTGGTGGAAGGGAAGCCGGTCTACGCGCACAAGGCCGAACGGGACCCTAAACCCTAAACCCTAAACCCGAAACCCTAAACCTAAACCCTAAACCCTAAACCCTAAACCCTAAACAATCAAAAGCACCTCATGCCTGTGGCCATGGGGCTTGATCTCAAGATCTGGGCATGATAGTACCCCCTACACTAAGCCCCTGAAAAGGGATGACAGTACCCCCCTAGGGTTTAGGGTTTAGGGTTTAGGGTTTAGGGTTTAGGGTTATCAACCCCTTCAAAAGGATGGTGGTTCCCCCCCCCCCCCTACTATAAACCCCTTAATAGGGATGATAGTACCCCCCCACCCCCCCCTAGCATAATCCCTACTAAGGAGCTGTTTGTAAAACGGGGAACATCCCAACCTCAACCCTCAACCATGGCTCGAATCAACTTGTGCAGGGGAATGCCTTGTTCGCAGTGAAGTTTAGGGTTTAGGGTTAGGGTTTAGGGTTTAGGGTTTAGGGTTTAGGGTTTCTTTGACGAGCGAGTCTACCGGGTCACAACTGCTTTCTCAACCCCAAAGCCCAATTCATTCTACCGTGCCCTGAACCTAAATGCTAGGTAAGAACCCTACCCCCTAAACCCTAATTTCACCCTAAACCCGAAACCCTAAACCCTAAACCCTAAACCCTAAACCCTAAACCCTAAACCCTAAACCCCAAACCCTAGCTACACCCGAAACCCTAAACCCTTACTCTATGAACCAGCTTCGGAGGGCGTCAACAGGGCACCGGGCCAAGACCCTACACCCCAGACATCGCTTTCTTGAGAATCAAGCAAGCATCCTGCTTTCGCGATTCAGCCCTGAGCCCTTAACCCTGAAGTACTCCCTAAACCCTAAACCCTAAACCCTACGCCCCCGAAGATTTACTGGACTCCGAACCTTACAGCCTAGAGCACCTAAGCTCGCAAAAAGCCCACCGCAAGCCCCTGAACCCTAAACCCTTAACCCTATACCCTAAACCCTAACCCTAAACCCTAAACCCTGAACCCTCAGAGGCCATCCTGGTGGCGCAGTGCGAGCACTTTCGGGTCGGGCTCTTGAATCCGCGGGGCTTGAGTGGAATCCTGCTTTCGAGGTTTGACTTACAGGGGTGGGTTTTGGGGTTTAAGCTTTAGGGTTTAGGGTTTAGGGCTACAAGTTTCGGGGCCTTAACAATTCGAAATGGGTCTTGGGGGTTATCGTATAATTATACAGGGACCATGATGGAATAATATTAGTAATCATTCCGACACGGATATTACCCCTGAATCAAGGCTTAGGGGTGTGGGGTTTAGGGTTTAGGGGTTCAGGGCTTAGAGTTTGCAATGCTGGTACCTTTGCAGTTAGAAAATGAGCGAACCCACCCCCCATGATATCGATACCGGTTAACCCTAAACCCTAAACCTCAAACACTAAACCCTAAACCACCTTTCCTCCAACCCAAACCAAAAGTTCGGGGCCCACGTAACACTTCTCTGGTCCTTGGTTTTTGAGTAGAGGGATGTTATGATGGCGGGTGGCCGGGGGGATAGTCTGCATAAAGCTACCCGAACCTGTAAATCCCTAAACCCCTAAACTTTGCGCTAAACCCCTACAAGCATAAAGCTCGATGACTTTGTTAGAGGAAGCTTACAGTCTCTGATTACTATAGGGGTCGGAATACTGACTAATACTACTCACTTCCGGTCCCCGTAAAATTAGACTATAATAACCCCCAAAACCCTTTTCGAATTGTTAAGGCCCCTAAACTCGTAGCCCTAAACCCTAAACCCTAAACCCTAAACCCTAAACCCTAAACCCTAAACCCTAAACCCTAAACCCTAAACCCTAAACCCTAAACCCCCGGGGGTCCCAAGCGACCCCAGAGCCTCGTTCCCCTAGCTGAGGGCTTTGTGCGCGTTGCGGCACCCTGGTTTAGGGTTTAGGGTTTAGGGTTTAGGGTTTGTGAGCTACAACAAGCTTTGAATCTTTGAACAGCACGCTGAAGCACCTAAAGGAACAAAGCCCTTGTTTTTAGGAATAGGCCTGAAATCATACTAAGGAACCTTGGTATGATTTATGGTGCATTCCTTAATGAGGGGTTTTTTTGGGGCTCTTTGGGTACCAAAAAATACTCAGCAGACAGTTTTTGGGGGGTCGACTTTTGCGTGCACAGCGCCACTTGGAGGGTAGTCATGTAAGTAGGGTGAAAGGTACCCTAAATTCGGTTTTAACTATAGTCACCATACTTATAACCCTAACTACCCTAACTACCCTAACTACCCTAACTACCCTAACTACCCAAATCAACCTCCAAGCAGGCCATGTTTGCGGGCGGGCGCTTTGCCGAGTCCCGCGAGGCAGAACTCCAGGGGTTTACTTGGGACGTGCATGGGTTTAGGGTTTAGGGTTTAGGGTTTAGGTTTCAGGGTTCAGGGTTGGTTTAGGGCTTACACCTGGTGGTTAGTGGGTAGTTAGAAGCAGGGTTGTAAGTATGGTAGCTATGCTTCTGACCCTGTTTCGGGTACTTCTAACCCTACTTAGAACTACCCAAATGAACCTCCAAGTAGGGTTACCCTAAGCCCGAAACCCTAAACCTTAAACCCTAAGCCCTAAATGGGGTTTAGGGAGCGAATCTTCAAGATTCTACGGCCATGCTTCGAAGAGGCAGAGATTGAGATCCCGCAGTGGAGCCATACGGCGTTCACGGCCATGTTGGCCGGGGTGCCCAGAGCGTGAAGTATCTACATAGCCCCCGAAGGCTCGAAACCCTAAACCCTCAACCCAAAACCTAGTGTGTAGACCAACCCTAAACCCTCAACTAAGCACTGAGACCCAAAATGGCGGTTTTCGAGCATAGTTAGCGGTACCCTTTGGGGCTCCCTTGAAAGGGATTCTATTCTATTTGGGGTATACAGGGTACCCCTATTTTGGGAAAGGCCCAAATTGCCCAAGGGTTGACCTTTCAACTTTCAAGGCCGATAAGGTGAGTGAAGAAGGGCTCTCTGATTGACCAGTTATGCATAGGGTTTACAAGGGTTGGTGGTCTCTTTAAGTAGAGTTTCTGGTTTATAGGGCATATAGTCGGGGTTCTTGTCAGGGTATCTAGGGGCTACATTAAGGTATAAGGGCAACAGATAAAGAGGCCACCGGCCTTCATAACATAGGGTTTTTCTGGGCGTTAAAGGGCGCACGCTGTTTTTCTCACAAGGCATGTTATGCATAGAGCGTCTTAAGGTTCTTGTGGTTTCCGTATGATTCTACGCATGTTCCATACATGTTATAATTATAAGGTTGCTTCTAAGGTCTTGATTGTGCCTACGCTGTAGGGTTCTGGGGTTTAGGGAATGGACCGGATGTGACTCAGCAGAAATCTGGTTTGAAGTCGTCTGCAGTCATGCTTTAGGCTCAAGTTTGAGTTGTCCTTAAACCCTAAACCCTAAACCCTAAATCTTAAACCCTAAACCCTAAACCCTCATGATGGGATGGGTTCTCGGCCGCTTCCGAGCATGGGCCTCGGCCTTGTTGCCTTTGGCCACCCTTCTTGTCCCTGTGCTGGCCTATGCTCTCGTTCTGCCACAGGCAAAGCCTGGGGCTCGCATAACGATGCGGCACTACTCCGTAAACCTCACGGATCTTCTGTCGGCTCAGGAAGTGTGGGGACTGGAGGGCGTGGCCTCGGGAGAAAGAGTGCTTGAGGCAGCGGAGCAGCTTGCCACGTCTTTCATTCAGCTTGAAAAGGATGCAGAAACGAAGCTGTACCTCAGGGAGCTGGCAGATGCAACTACTACTCTCTTTGGCCGCTTTAAGGCACGGGTCAGTTACTTCCTACTCTGGTCGCTTCAATACTACTTGGGCTGGAGCCGGCCGGACGCCTCTGGCTTTGTTGGCAATTCACTGTATGTAGCTTCTGAGAAGCAGTTCGAGCTCTTATTAGCACGAGCCATGCCTGATCTTGACACAGCAAAGAGAAGTTCCCTCAGGCTCTTGGATGTTGGAAGTGGCAGGGCCACAGAGACCCAAAAGCTCACAGCTGTTCTCGAAATTGGCTCCCAGAATGTCACATGCGTGGAGACGTCGGAGCGTCAGCGCGCGGCAGTGAGATCCAAGGGCTTCAATGTCTCCAGCTCCCTGGCATTCGATGAGATTGGCATGGGGCAGCCATCTTTTGCGGTTGCGGCTCTTTTGAATGTTCTGGATCGCTGTGACGAGCCTGCTGAGCTACTCAACTCGACCTTGAACCTGCTGTCGCCAGATGGGATACTGTTGATTGCAAGCGTCTTGCCTTTCACGTCCTTTGTGCATGAAGGGCGCAAGGGTGTGAAGTGGGGGAAGCCAGGGAAGCGACGGCCAAAGTCACCACTCGCTCTGCCAAGCTTCCCTGGCAACCAGGGCTTCGAGCGTCAAGCGGCAGCCCTGCTTGCCGGCATCACCATGTCTCTGCAGGAGCATGGGCGAAAGTTTGAAGTGGGTGCTTGGGCCCGATTGCCCTATCTGTCATCTGGGAATTTCAAGAAAACTCACTTTGTGCTTGACATGTCGCTCATGGCACTAAGAGTCAAATCAGAGTGAAAAAGGTTCCTGCTGGTGCCATGCGGCAAAGCCGTCATTTGAAGCCCGAAGCCCTAATTGAACTGTGAGGTGCAGCTACTCTACGAAGGCATCCTTCTGTCAGTCAGTCCGTTTGTAACTAGGTAGGCCCTTGGGACATTTTATGTTTGCCTTAATTAAGAGGCTCATATTCAGGAATGAACCCTAAACCCTAACCCTAAAACCCTAAACCTTTTTTTGGGGTTGTTTTGGGCCATCCTAGGAATCCCCCGCCAAGTTTACTTCAAGACACATCGACAGAGACAACCTGAAGACGATCGATCGGAAAAGGTTTGAGGATCAATTTCTGTGCCTGATGTGTTGCTAGCTTGCAAGTAGTATGGCAGAAGAGTTCCTGCAGAAAGCTCGAAGCGTGTGTTGGCTCCAAGGAGCATGCTGCACAACATTGCACTTTGCATATATTCTTTTTTCGACGATTTTTTGGAGGGCGACTGTGTTGAAATGTGTTGTTTAGTAGAAAAGGAATTTTGCTATGCCATTGAAATATCCCCTTCAAAGGAACCTTGTAGGTTCTCTTCGGCCCTATAGACCCTGAACCGAAACTTCTTACGAAGAGTGAAATAATGTGCCATTAGGGCCCACCCAAGCCTGTAAGCCTAAACGCTACAGGGTTTAGGGTGTACGGTTTAGGGTTTAGGGTTTTTTGTTCATAGCTTGCCAAGCATCTGAGGATAGTACAACAGGTCCTTGTATTTTTTTACATAAATTTGGTTTGCATAGCAAGTATGGTGGTGCGAAAGTTCTGATGTTATGCTCTATATAGGGCTGCAGAAAGTAGCCTTGAACAACTTTGCGATCCTCGAACACATATCATATTTTACCTGAAGCCCTAAACCCTAAATCCTGACAGCTCGAAGGAATGGCTTTACACCGGCCACGCTCCACGGGAATTGTCTGCAGAGCATCTGACAGAGGTATGTGGGCGGGGGGGAAGCCTGAATCCCTGAGCACAAAAATCCCTACGCAACTTGGAACCCTATACACACCAACGCCCTCTAAGGCCTTGAGCCCTGAAACCAAAACCCGAAACCCTAAACCCTACTGGTGGTTTCCTATGGGATTCTGGCACCGTCCTCGAGAGGGGCAGCGGCGGCTGCTGGGTTGTTCGTGTGGCTCCAGGGTTCACGCGGGTTGAGGGCTTAGGGTTTAGGGTTTAGGGTTTAGGGGCCTGGCTCTATGTTGAGCCATGTCTCAGGTCCTACAACTTTAAGCTGCCCCAAGCCCCAAACCTAAACGTGCGGGTAGTATACTAGAATCCCCTATAACTAACCCAAAAAGGAACTACATTGGAGCCTTCGGGTAGGGTTCAGGGCTGGGCTTGCGGGTTTCGGGTTTCGGGTGGGGACATGCATGGCCCATGGTGCAGGTGTTGGGCTTAGCCGACCACTACACCCTTGACGGCCTATGCCTCAGGGTTTGCGGTGTTTGTTTTTGCCTGCTCCCTTTAATACCTATCCCGCCACTGGGTTGAAGTCAAAGTGTTAGGGCACGGTTTGGCGGGGGTAGTGCTAAGTAGTACGGCCCTAGGGCTCGAACCTCTACATCCTTAAACCCTAAAGCGCCCGACTTTTTTGGAGGTTCGTAGAAGAAGTAGAAGAAGGTTAGGGTTTAGGGTCTAGGGTCTAGGGGCGCTATCTGTGGGAATGCCCCGTATTTTCAGGACAGGGTGACCAGTTTTCCGCTTCGCAGGTCGCCTCAACGCGCACTGTTTGCCTTCCTTCTCCATCTTGCACTGCTGTATAAGACATGCGAGCTGGGTCCAAGCTTCATTTCCTTCTGTATTGCAAAAACACTGTGGCCCTGTGAACCCAACTAAACCCTATCACCCTGAACCCTAAACGGGCTGAGGCCTCAAGCACGTCTGTGAGAATGCGCCGACCCCAGATAAGTTGCATTGCCTGAGAAGTCCTTTTGGTCTCCTTTCTTGAAACCCTAAAACTTCTGATGAAGCCCTAAAACAAATTAAAGCTCCAAAAACCCCTAAACCCTAAATCCTAAACCCTAAACCCTAAAATATTCTAACCTAAAGCTAGGCTTCGAGTTTAGGGTCCCCTCAAGAGGTGGCTTTTGGACTGGACTGGCGCCCCTCCATTTTGGAGCCCCTCCCTCTTCCTCCTCCCGCAATATCCCCCCCCCTCCACCAACCCACAAAGTCAAAGTGCATGGTTTGGTGTTTGGTGTTCGGGGGCATAGGCCTAACCCCTAAGCCCTATAAACCCTAGAACCCCAAATCCCACACTGCATGGTAACAGCGGCCCTTCCCGAAAACCAACGCCCGGGAGTGCCCTGATTCGCCTTTGTCAGTCAGGCTCCTCACCTCAACCCCACTCCCCCAACAGCCCAAAACATCTCGAGTTTAGCATGTAGGGTTTAGGGTTTAGGGTTTAGGGTTTAGGGTTTAGGGTTTAGGGTTTAGGGTTTAGGGTTTAGGGTTTAGGGTTTAGGGGTTTTGGGCCCTGAGCCCTGCAAGCTCCTACATGACTGGGGGCTGGAGCCCTAGCACACCGCATCGGTGCCAAAGAAGCCAACAATAGCTGGGTTTAGGGCGGTTAGAGTTCACCCTAGACCCTAAACCCTAAACCCTAAACCTTAAACCCTAAACCCTAAACCCTAAACCCGATATGGGCTGAGGATTCCAAAGCCCCCAAGCACAAGACCCGCAACAACAAACTGCGCTGGAAACCTCCAAACTGCCGAAGGATCGGCGGACATCTCCGAACCTCTAACCCTGAACCCATTACTTTGTCATGGCGGGTAGCAATTTTCATTTTCAAGGGTACTTAAACACAATGAGGAATAGAAATCTAAGCTTTTCATACTATCCCAACCATGAAATAGCTTACGCGACGCCTACCCCCATACCCTGAGCTCCACACTGCAAGTCCGAATTCCTACACCCCGAACTCCGACCCTCACCTCTACCCCCCCAAGCTCCAAGCCCTGAGCCCTTACGCCAGTTACGGTACCGGAAATTAGCTGCTTATAGGTTTAGGGTTTAGGGTACAGGGTATAGGGCTTACCCTAAACCCTAAACCCTAAACCCTAAACCCTAAACCCTTAGGGCTATATTGAGGGCTGCAGAAAGTGAGTGTCCTGCAGGGTTTGTCGATCCTGAGAGCCGAAACAAAACCTCGAACCGCCTTTCAGAAGACCAAGCATCCCTCAACTCTAAAATTAAGCCCTACAGTAAGAGTTTAGGGTTTAGGGTTTTAGGGTTTAGGGTTTAGGGTTGAGGGTTTAGGGTCTGGTGTCTTTGCAGCTTTGACTACCGATCCGCAGGTGTTGATCCACAGCGTGGAGATTGACAACGTTTGCTCCCTTCTTCGCAGCTCTTCCTGCACACGAAGCCTTAGGCGGCCCCTTTAAATGTGGTCCCTTACCTTCTTTAAAGGGCTGTGAAGTACGGACCCTAGGCTTGTACATATGTAAGGGGTAGATCAAGGGGGCCATGTATCTACCCCTAAGAGACATTGTGCAGAGGAAACGTACGAGACATTCCAAAAACAGTTGAAATGTAGGATAGGCGGCGCTCTCCTAAAAAGTGCATCCTTACAAGCCGCAGCCCAGGACACTCCGACCAGTACATGGCGCACGAGCTGAAAAGATACTGCTTGGCCTTCATCCTCAAGAATTTCGACCAGGTGCCCTGTAGGGGATAGTTTAGTAGGGTTTAGGGTTTAGGGTTTAGGTTCCTTTTGTGTAACTTGGTAGCCCAGTGGTACCCTTTAGCCCATTTTTTGATTCAAGGTTCGCTTATAGCGTGGCCAACCCCCCCCCCTCCCCTCAAAGCAAACAAAAACGAAGACAAGAAGTGCCCTTATTTTAAGACGGTGACCGGGCTAGTTGGGGAAATTGTTCCTGGAGATTTGGCTCCCTTGCACCCCCCCAAAATGTGGCACCTTCTCTTAGCTTACACAGGGTAACACTGCTCAGCGTCTAAGGATGTGGGGGTCGCATAGTTGTGGCCAGGCTTCTTCTTTCTTCGCGGCTTGAGGCTGGGTAGGTCCCTATAAACCCTAAATCCTAAACCCCAAACCCTAAGCCCTAAACCCTAAACGCTAAACCCTAAACCCTAAACCCTAAACCGCAAGCCCTCAACTGCTCACTCCAAGGTGGCCTACACGCAGGCCTTCGACGAGCTTAGCTCCATGCCATCGTTGCTTCTTGCCGCTCGGCGAGGTTCTGGGTTGAGGGTTTAGGGCCTGTTTAGGGTTTAGGGTTTTGAAATTACGGGGTCCCTAAACCCTAAACCCTGAACCCCTGGGTTTAGGGTTTAGAAATTTCCAGGTCCCTAAACCCTAAATCCTGAACCCTAAAAGTGAAGTGTTTTAGGGTTTGTGGGGTTTATGGGGTATGGAGCGGCTTGCTGCCGAAACTAGGCGTTGGACAGTGCCGCGTGCTGATGGTGAACCCTCAAACACAGACGCTCTAAAAACCCTCGTCAAGGACGTTTCCTTACATCATACAGTAGTAGGAACCCTAAAATCTTAAGCCCGAGTATTGTTGAAGGAATATTCCTTGATCACTTACGGGCTTGTAAGCCCATTCAGTGCACTTCTAACCGCACACTAAACTCTCGACCCGAAGACTAAGTGGGTACCCTGGCTTTCCTGTTGCAAATATTTTAGGCCCTCTCGGAAACCCTGAGCACCAAGCCCCCTGAACTGCGAACGCCCTGAATCCTGTACTTGCTGGGAACCAAAGCGCACCCCTGAATTGAGGTGTATACCTTAAACCATATAGGGATCCTTAGTATGATTCAAGATATGTTCCTCAATGAAGGGGTGTTGGGCACTTTGGGCTCTTAGTAGGGAATATGGTACACTTTGTTTCGCCATTTTATGGCAGAATGTGATGGACACTGCAACTTGCAAATATTGAGACGGAAATGTCTAAGGATAGAGTTCTGAATCAAAATGGTTGTCGTTAGATTGAAGTCTTTAACAACATCGAAATTTACATTAAAAGGCAACCAACACTCATACGCAAATTGAACATCTGGTTGAAGCTGTATCTGGTAACCATGATATTGGATATTCGCAGTTGTTTCTCAAATGTTTCAAGTTCAATATTCTCACATTCTTCTTCTGGAACTTCGACACTTGGCCATGCATTTTCATCGCCATCATATTGACATAGCTTGCAAGTCAACGCGTTGATTCTAATTTTGGTTTCATCCATCGTTGGTATATGCTGATAGAGGGGTCCATTACTTCCGAGTATTTCCCTAAACCCTAAAATCTAAACCCTAAACCCTAAACCCTAAACCCTAAACCCTAAACCCTAAACCCTAAACCCTTTAAGAACTACTAAGTTCAGTAAAAGCTCGACGAGGATGCCTGAACCCGAATGGAGCTGTTCGATTAGCTGTTTGCGATACGAAACTCAGTGGCCCAAGCTACATCCCAGCACAGTCTTTACTCTAAACCCTAAACCCCAAACCCTAAACCCTAAACCCATTGGGTCTTCCACTTAAGCGTCGTCAGCTCGCGGCTACAGCGAACGCACTGGGTTGCCTCACGCAGCTGCCAAATCCTATATCGGTATCTCCTGTAACACGGGCATGCCTGCGGTACCCTCTAAGACCCTGTGCCCTAAACCCCAAACCCCAAACCCCAAACCCCAAACCCCAAACCCCACACCCCAAACCCCAAACCCCAAACCCCAAACCCCAAACCCTAAACCCCAAACCCCAAACCCTAAACCCTAAACCCTAAACCCTAAACCCTAAACCCTAAACCCTAACGCGCCCAGGAAGTGACCCGAGCAGCTGCGACGAAGGATCAGGTGCCAAGAAACGTGGGCTGCTCTTCGGGGTCCAGCCCTGGGATGTAGGCACCCGGGAGACCGCTTCCGGAGCTTCCCAGAGATCCCTTTGAAGGGTTTAGGGTTTAGGGTTTAGGGTTTAGGGTTTAGGGTTTAGGGTTTAGGGTTTAGGGTTTAGGCTTCTTCTTCTCATGGCGTTGCGGAATGGTTTTGAAATAAGGTCCATTCCTTCATTGAGGGCTACGAACCTCTCTGGGTTGCCAGTTTCCGAGCATCCGCCTCGGAGATCGTTAATATGTGTCAGCGCAGGCTCAGAAGGCTCTATGGCGTCCACATGAGCACATGCTACCCTAAACCCTAAACCCTAAACCATATACCCCAAATCCTAAACCCTAGACCATAGCTTCATTGGAACTTGACATAGCCCTGCTGGAGGGGTGTCTCCATAGAGCATGTGTGCCTGCGCGTGAGCTAGTGAACCTTTGATTTTCCGTTCCCCGTATTTCGCATAGTCTCTTGTCCTCGAAATGTAGATACTCATTCAGCACATTAACAGGGACCCTAAACCCTGAACCCTAAACCCTAAAACCTAAACCCTAAACCCTAAACCCTAAACCCTGAACCTAAACCCTAAGCCCAAAACGTGGTAGGATTAGGGCTGAGGGTTTCTATTATTTACCTGCTGTGGTCATGGGAGAGATACACGACTTCTGTTAGATAAACCGAATCACTGGTTGAGGGGAGTTGGTACTATGGGCTTGTACCCGAACATCAGAGAGTGCGGGGCCACAAGGTCTAGTAGTTTGAAACCCTGAACTGTGTGCCTCGGACGAACCCTCAACTCTCAACTCCAACCACATCGTCTACACCTCCTTAAAAATCATGATAAGGCTCCCTACATGGTCTAAGGAACGTCCCTAAACTATTCAGAGTATTGGGCTCTCCGTGTTTGCTGCAACCGGAGTGTGGAGCTGGAAGTTCGCCGATCCCTAGTGCACCCATGTCACATGTCCTTTAAACGTCGACTCCAACAACCCTCCTCGCTTCCTTGTGGTAGGGTTTGAACAGGGTTTGAGGGTTTAGGGTTTAGGGCTGAGGGTTTCGGGTCCAGGGTTTAGGGCTCTTGGTAGCACTTGAGACCCTTACGTGAGTCTTAGGGGCTTACAGGACCCAATCCCCAAAACAAGTCTTGGGTATGGAGTTTAGGGTTGACTCTGCTGGCAAGAGACTTCTCAGACCGCGTCCTGCCGCTGGTTCTTAAGCGCATGGTTCAGGCCCCCTGGGCCTAGACCTTGTGAACCTGTGAGCCCCAAAACCCTACGGCACGCGCTAGAGGGCAGTGCGACTGCTTCGCTGGAAGGGCTCTCCAAGCAACGTAAAGCAGATGCGGCACCCAGAGCCGTCGTTGCACCCCATATCTATGAGAATACACACCCCTACGCACTATAACCAAAAAAACCTAAACCCTATAAACCCTAACCCTAAACCCTAAACCCTAAACCCTAAACCCTAAACCCTAAACCGCCTAAACCCTAAACCCTAAACCGTAAAGACCTCAAAGCGTCAACCCCACGTCTAAACCCCAACCCTGTACCCCCAAAGTCATCCACAAGGGCCTTGTGTGGAGTTTAGGCTTTCTTTGGGGGCTTGAAAGATTAGCCTGAGGGGTAAAAGGAGGGGCCCCTAGAAGGGACATTTAATCTTATTCCCCTTATGTAAGCCTAAGTTATATATAGAGGGTTATCGTCCCTATAAAAGTATAGATAAGTAGCCCAATAACCCATAAACATTCCCTAAGGTCCCTTATAAGGGTCCCTCCTTTAGTCCCTTGATTAGCCGCCCTCCAATGTCTAGGCCATGTGGACAGTCATCTAGGTCCGCGTTTGGGAGGTCCTTTCAGTAAGAGAGTGCCATGCCATGCTACTTCAAGGTGAATGGGTAGCTATAAGTAGGGTTGAAACCCTAAACCCGAAAGCCCAATGTGGTTTATAATTACCCTAAACCCTTTGGCTCAGGCCTGAAAACCAAACCAAATTTATCCCAATGCAGAGAGCTAGGCTTCTGCCTGCCATCACCGTCAACGGCAAACCCTATATCCAACTATGATTCCCAAACCGTTAAGCCCCTGAACCCAAGGGTGCGCAGCCTTTGAGAGAATGCTGGGATGTTCTATCGGTTCGGGTTTAGGTTTTAGGCTTACGAATTCCTCAGGGTTTAGGGTTTAGGCTTCAGCTTTAGGCTTTAGGGTTCCGGGTGAGTGCCAATGAGCTGTGATCTTCTGAGGTTTAGGATTTACGGTTTAGGGTTTAGGGTTTGCAGGGTTCGGCCAGAAAGTGCCCTTCCAGTGCCAAACAGTTCGCCTCTGTGTGACGGGTGCATTCGCGCGAATGGCCCGAAAGGACCAGGATACCCACCTGGACAGTAGTTGTGCTACATGAGGCGGATCAGTCAGCCAGTGGGCACAATCAGCTGGCTCTGACTCTAGGTGCCAATTGTCTCGAAGGTACCAGTCGGGCGCATAGGGTTTAGGGTTTAGGTAAAGGGTTTAGGGCTTAGGGCTTAGGGCTTAGGGCTTAGGGCTTAGGGCTTAGGGCTTAGGGCTTAGGGCTTAGGGCTTAGGGTTTAGGGTTGTGCTCTGGCATTTGGCCCTACAGAGCCTTTAGACTTACAGCGCTCGGTGTCAAAGACACCTTGGCAGAAGACGCGCTCATGACACTGCTCGACTAGGTTCGCCCACAATCAATGATGCTGGAGCTCATGCCCCGGGTTTAGGGTTTAGGGTTTAGGGTTTGGGGTTTAGGGGCATCGTACCCCAATGCCTGTCCAAGCGAGTTTATTTTCATCTGTTTCATTCTATTCCCGTTCTATTCTGTTCTATTCTTTGTGGTTGCTAGGATTCAGTATGTTTTTGTCTCGGCCCAGGGCTTGGGGTTTAGGGTCGTGTGACAGATCTGAGATTCTTCAGGGTTTGTCAGGCGCGCGCAGACGTGCCCACCATTGACAAGTCAGATGCCCAATGCTTTCCATGGATCATGCGTAAATGTCAAGTTTGTAACTGTCACTGATACGTCATACGACGAAGATCCGCGCAGACTCAGCTGGGTTTCGGTCTGGCGTTGTGGGTTTCGGGCAGAACTCAGGGTTAACAATTTTTGGGGATCTTCTTATTGGACCTCCTGTCGCAGCATCGGGTTTCAGGTATGGTCATAGTAGGGTCGGCCTGCGATGAACATGCGGGGCATTGGCAGCTCCCAGTCTGTGCGCGCGGAGTGCAGCTAATCCAAGCCACCTTGATGGAGTCCATGCCCTAAACCCTAAACCCTAAACCCTCAACCCTCAACCCTCAACCCTCCAACCCTGAACGCTAAGGCCTGATGCAGCTTTATGGTCAGTGTAGCGGTGCATCAAGAAAATCAGGCACCCCGTTCCCTCCCCCCCCCCCAACAAACCACCAAAGAAAACTGAATAGAGGGGTCAACGTAAACCCGGAGCCAAGGACATCCAATCCTAAACCCTCTAGCTGCCAGCCGTTCATGGTAATTCAGGGATCAGCGTACAAGGGCTGGCGAGTTGTGTTGGAATTGAGATGTGCTAAGGGTTTAGGGTTCAGTGTAGGCTGTTCTTGGGCCTAGGTTGGAGTTGAGATGGGTTTAGGTTTTCAAGTTCAGTGTAGGGTGTTTTCGGGTTGTGGCTTAGGGTTAGCAAAGCCTTCCCAGCACGCAATTTGCCATTCCTTTCACTAACTTCCCCTTGGCCTCCCCCGCTTCAATAACGAAAAAACAGAACAAATCCTATAAGCCCTTGGGTTTAGGGTTTAGGGCTTAGGGCTTAGGGCTTAGGGCTTAGGGCTTAGGGCTTAGGGTTTAGGGTTTAGGGTTTGGGGTTTAGGGTTTAAACCTTCTATCCCCGATCCTCTTGGCAGCCCGGTGGTTCGCCCCTCCGTTTGGTTCAAGGTTCCCGTATACAGAAACCGAGCTAAAAACAAGCGTAGCCCTAAACTCGATCAGTGTTAGGGATCCTTTTTACTTTTTGGGTCATGGGCTTCTTATAATATGAACAAAAAGGATCCTTTTTTTCTTCCTAGGGGAACAGGGATTAAGTAAACTCGAAACCCCAAATCCGAATCCCTAAACCCTTAACCCCTAACCCCAAAGAACGTTCTTAAACCCTAATTGTAATATGGATGCTGAGCTATCCAAGTTCTCATCACATTGAGCAAGGCAACGCCTTGTTTCAAATTCGGAGCCTTTTGGCCAGCGCCTGGGGTGCCCTCAAAGCGCAAAGCCCTACAACCTAAACCCTAAACCCTAAACCCTAAACCCTGAACCCTGAACCCTGTACCCTGTACCCTGAACCCTCTACCCTGAACCCTGAAACCTGAAACCTGAACCCTGAACCCTGAACCCTGAAACCTCGAATCTCTAAACTCCTACACCCCTAGACAGCTCGAATGTCTCAGGCCTGGCTCAAAACAATGAGATTTAGCCACGTGCCCTGATGTGGGGCACGCTCTACTGTATGCCAACCGAAAGCCCACAGAAGCCATAGTGTAGGGTTTGGGGTTTAGGGTTTAGGGTTTAGGGTTTAGGGTTTAGGGTCTAACTAAGGCGACTGAGAACATAACGGAAGCCTTACTGACTTTAAGACCTCATCTTGCTATGCAACGTGCTTCACGCAGATTAGAATTCAGGGTTCCCTCCAATTGGAACTCCATGTTTGCGCACTTCGCGCGGTCAGAACCATAAACATATCCGATTGTTTTGAAACAAGCACAAACAACACCTTCGGGTACCTTTTTGGACCCTCGGGTACCCTAAGCCATCAACATACATACTTCCCCCCCCTGAATCCACCGTTTTCGGCTTCAAACCTCTGAACATACGCTTTGTGAATGGCCTAGCCTAAAGTCTGAAAGTCTTGTGTTGTTCGCTATTCTAGGTTGTAGCGAACACAAATCTACATTACCAGGTCAGCTAATTTGCCTCAACTTGAACTGTTTCAATCAGGTGCTAGAAATTGTTGGTACTTTGGGGCTATTTCTCGAAAAAGAACAGTGGTTAATAACATATGGCCCGAATAGACCTGTTTAGGTTAATACTTTTGATGATTATGTTGGCTCGCCTCCCCAAATTTAGACTGCGAAACACTTCACGAATTCGATTTTTATTGGAGGGTTTAAATTTACTCAAGTACTCAAACTAGGAACCGGCCGTCTTATGTGAAACCACACACATTACTACAAGCAAATACAGAAGCCAATAGCCTTTTGCTGTTTTTTGCTGTTTCCAAGTAGGGTTTAGGGAAAAGGATTTAGCGAGTAAAATTAAAGGAATAAGATTTTAGGATCCCGCTCTTTAGAATTTAGCGACGATTTGCGGAACAGAGTTAGTGTTTAAAGAGTTAGGGCTCTTCTCTCAAGGATTGAAAGGGCCCCTCTCTTTTGGGCTTAGGTTTAGGGCTTAGGGAATAGTGGGACTTCGATTTAGGAATCCCGCTCCTTGGGATTTAGCGGAAAGGATTTTGGGAATAGAGTCTTATTCTTTTGGAATTCAGGACCACCCGCCTTATGGTTTAGGCTATAGGATCTGAATAAGATTAAGGGAAGATCGATTTAGGGAAGAAGACTTGGGGATCCCGCTCTTTAGGGCTTAGCGAAAAGAACTTGGGAAACATGATTTATTTTTAGGACCTAGGGGCTCTCCACTTCAGGATTTAAGGATGCCCCTCTGTAGGGCTTCGAGAGTATGTAGCAACTCAACCTCGAGCCCGAACCCCAGAACATGTAGCAGAAGAGTTGTGACACAGCTGTGTGATTCTCAGGGGGGGCATGCGAAGATAGTGCTCCAATCAACTGCTGCTGCACAAAGGACCGTAGGGGCTTCGATTGGAGCAGAGAGCGCGAAGGTCCAACAAAAAGTCTCAATCCAAGCAAGTGCATCCTGAGATTCCAAACCCTAAACACTAAACCCTAAACCCTAAACCCTAAACCCTAAACCCTCAGGTTTAAGGGATGACAGAAGATCCGGGTATGGAATGACAAGGTATGCTACTGACCACACCAGACAGGAGTTCTTCATCTTCGCCCCCCCAAAGAGGGTTTAGGGTTTAGGGTTTAGGTTCTTCTCAGATGGTTACCGGGCTACCAAGTTCCTCTGTCGTGGGGGTACAGAAAGGGTTTTTTGGGAATCTGGAGCCCTAAGCCCTAAACCCTAAACCCTGAACACCAGGGTTGTGTTTTAGGGTTTTGTGTTGTGAGGTTCGGAGTAGTCTTCGAGTACCTCATACGGCATTTCCAAACCCCAAACCCTAAACCCCAAAACCCTAAACCCTAAACCCTATCAAGGTACGGAGGCGTTGTGTTGCGAAGCGCTGCAAGTGCACAGGTCCTGCGGTCGGTGGAGCGCTTTGACCCACGACTCGGCCGCTGGGAGGACTGAGGAAGCTAGGGTTTAGGGTTTAGAGTTTAGGGTTTTGGGGTTTAGGGGTTTAGGGGTTTGGGGTTTAGGGGTTTAGAGGTTTAAGGGCTAAGGGTTTAGGGGTTTAGGGTTTAGGGGTTTAGGCTTCAGGGGTTTAGGGTTTAGGGCTTTAGGGTCTAGGGGTTTAGAGGTTTAGGGTGACGACCCAAGCAACAACAAAACCCCATACGCCCTTAAGCCCATAAGGCGGCCTGTGAGCTGCAAAACGCTAGAAGCCCTATCTACACCCTCCGTGCATATATATGTATATGTATGTATATATGTATATATGTATATATGTATATGTGTATATGTGTATATGTGTATATATGTATATATGTATATGTGTATATATGTATATATGTATATATGTATATATGTATATATGTATATATGTATATATGTATATATGTATATATGTATATATGTATATATGTATATATGTATATATGTATATATGTAGATATGTATATATGTATATATGTATATATGTATATATGTATATATGTATATATGTATATATGTATATATGTATATATGTATATATGTATATATGTGTATATATATATATAAACATATGTATATATATATATATATATACATAAACGGATCCTCGAAGCTCTTAGCATTAGAACTGCATACGGCCTCAACAAGCTAAGTTGCAAAATCCCGGGATTTGTACTCAACCATGCTCACGCCCTATACACCCAAAAGCCTGAATGTTCGAGAGCGTCGCAGTCTCCCACAAACATCCCGCGGCCATGGAAACCTGGAGTTGAGAGCGTGGTGGGTTTGGGGTTGTGGGATTTTAGAGTGCAAGGTTTTGATTTTTGGACTTTGTGTTCAGTGCGTGGAAATCAGGTTGGTGCCACCTTGGGTCATTTGAAAGGCTGGGACAGCAGGCGGGTGCGTGTGGCGTGGGTTGACTTAGAATTTGCTGTAAACTGACTGTAATTGAATTGTCTTAATTTCAGACCCTAAACCCTATCCCTTTTGGTCGCTGTGTTCGACTTGATTGCCAGACTTGCCGGTCACGCTACGGACGTTCTCATACCGTTCTTCCAAGGATGCTCCGGCCAGTTGAAGCACTGGTCCTAAACCCTAAACCCTAAACCCTAAAGGCCTGATGGATGCAGTCGCATCAGAAATCAGAACAAGTGTCCAAAAAAAACGAAAACGCTCATGTGTGTTCACAGCTTATTCCTTGTAAGACGCTCACAATTTCATGTATCGCTAGCGTTTACATGGGGACTTGAGCCTGTCGGACATGAGCAGAGAACTGGATTTTCTTGTAGGGAGATTGACAGGGGACTTATTTGGGGCAACCCGGGAGCATATTTGGCCAGTGCGTTGCTGCGTACTTGGTAGCGCCAGTGGTGCACTATTGACCCTTGTTGGGTGGTTCTAGGCTCCCGTATAATAGACCAGACCAAAAAGGGTGCCCTTACGAAACTATGGTTGCTGGGCTACCAAGAGTATGCGATGCCTCGCGAGTTGTACTCATGCTGGAACTCATGCAGGTTTCTTGAGTCTTCGTTTGGGAGCACGAGCCTCTCATCTACCGTTTGCTCAAGAACCCCCCGGAAAGAAACAAAAAGATCTTCCTTGCAAGGGAAATATATGGATCATGTTTGTTCTGTTTTTTTTTTGGGGGGAGGGGTTCTGACTGCAAGGATGCCAATGTATCCATGGATGGATAAGGTAGTAATTGCTTAAGAATCCCACCCCCAAAACAATTATATATATATATATACATATATATATATACATATACATATATATATATACATATATATCAACATATTGTTTCTTTTTTGGGGGTTCTTAAGCACATAGTAGTAATCTTATGGACCTGTGCATCTCCTGGTTCATGCATGTCTTTGACTCTGTCTCTCTGTGACACTGTGGACGGTCGGCCATTCGGTCGGTGGTTCCTTCTTTCGTTCTTGGGTTTAGGGTTTAGGGTTTAGGGTTTAGGGTTTAGGGTTTAGGGTTTAGGGTTTGCGAGCGATTGGAGGCCTTTCAACAAACCTCCCATGAAGATAGTTGAAGGTGGCTGGGGTGGGATCACTTAGCTACCCCAGCTTGCGATAGGGCGACACCTAGAGCCCAAAGCCTAACCCCCAAAGTATGTAGCACAATTACTCTTTTCATGATGGTTTTGGGTTTTTTTAAATATACTTTGGGGGTCCCTGGAACTCTATGTACGTACAGTTTAGTAGCAACTGCCCCTTATAATTAATAGGTATAACCCATGAAGCTGCAGGTAAAGAGAGTCCCAGGTAAACCCCCAACTCACCGAGACCCTAAACCCTAAGCCCTAAACCTCAAACCCCAAAAGCCCTAAACCCTAAACACCCTAAATTCCCGAAAAAAACGTAAATTCCCTAGAAACCCTAGAAACCCTGAATTCCCTAAAACCCCTAAATTCCCTAAAAACCCTAAACCCCAAACCCGAAACCCCGAAGGATCTGGCGCCGATGCCCCAGCGGCGCCACGGCTTGGCCGCCGGAGCACTCGGCTGCCAGCTCTGGGTCTGTGGAGGTGGGGCATCTTTTATGTTTATTCATATTATTGTTTTGATTATTATGATTATATTGATTCTTATGTTTAATTAGTATGTTTGTTTTGATTAGGATTATGAGTACGATTATGATTATGATGATGATCATTGTTGTTGTTTTTGTTTTTTTTTTGGGGGGGGTTAGGGTTTGCCACATGGCTGAGGGTTGTTGGTGATTTTTTTTTTTTTTTTTGGGGGGGGGGGGGGGGGGGGCGTATTGGTTTTTAGGTTTGTTTTCAAATTGTGTGGAGGTGCGCGGCTGAGGGTTTTTGGCGAATAGGGTTTTTTGATCATGGGGTTTTTGGGTTTTAGGGATGTTCCGCCGTGCACTAACAGCTCGTTAATTCGGAATATAGTACCCCTATTATAATCACGATTCAGGACTGTTAGTATAAGGGGGAACATCCCAAACAACTTGGGTCTTTGATTATGGGGTTCAGGAGTTTTAGGTTTGGCTTATCATTTTGCATGTGGACTTTCGAGGTGAGATGTGTGTCACAGCGTTGTATAAGGGGGGATTAGATTTGGGTTTAGAACAGGTTTTCGGCTTGCTTTTAAAGTTTTAAAGGGTTTCAGGGACTTCCTAGAGGGGCTTGGGCTTGGGCCGAGAGCCAACCCCTACAAGCCCTAAACCTGCCTGGCTTAGGCATTGTCTTGGGCATCGCCGATGGCTGATGGCCATATGTTGTCCTGTTTTTGTGTAGGTTATTGTGGGGGTCATCCTTTTTTTTGGCCGGGTCAGAATTCAGGATTTGAGACTTCTAAGGCTTGATAGGGTTTATATAGGGCTTATGGGGTTTAAGTAGTTAGGTTCTAGGGTTTTTCGGGGGCTGTGAGGCTCGCTGAGAGGCTCAAGGCTTGAGGTTCTGAGGGGTCTGACGAGTTTGGTTGCAGGGTAGTTTACTGTTGAAGGGTTCAGGGCGTGAGGGTTCTAGGATCCCGGCAAGCTTCTCTTTAAGGGATCAAGGCAAGGTTGTACCCCTAAAGGTTCCCCTGAAATATACTCCTTTATACTACCTTAAGGATCTTCAAAAAGGGTCCCTGGCCACAACCTTAAGGGTCCAAGGTACAATCCCTACTTGGAGGTTCATGGTACTTAGTAACCAATTATCACTGTACTTATAACCCTACTTATAATACCTCCAAAGGGCCTTATAGGGGTTATCCCAATTATAAGTAGGGTTATAAGTACAGTTATAAGTGGTTAGTAAGTACCATGAACCTTCAAGTAGACCCTAAACCTTAAACCCTAGATCTCTTACCGCAGGCAGCTACGGGCGGCAGGATGTCCGCACTGTTGAAGTCTACGACGTGGACACCTTCGCCTGGGTTCAGACGCCTGGCGAGCAATCGGTTTAGGGTTTAGGGTTTAAGGTTTAGGATTTGGGGTTTAGGGTTTAGGGTATCCTGAATGTTCCCAGAGAGCCCAAAAACCCTCCTCATGAAGGAATAAGCTGTACCTGGGGTCCTTATGATTATTTTAGGGTTTATTTCTTAATTAAGTGATTTAGGGTACAGTCCTTAATTCAGTGATTTCAGGAATATTCCTGGAATAAGTGATTTAAGAGATATTCCTGAATTAAGTGATGTTAAGTATACTCCTTAATTAAGTACAGGTTCATAGGAATTCTCCAGAACCCTAAGTGGCTAGGACCCAGAGTAGGCCCTCATTCCCTTTTTTAGGGTTTAGGTTCCCTTAGAAACGGCTTTAAACCAACAATAGGGCACCCTTTCTATTCCTAGGTTACCGCCTAGGGAAACCATTCTTGCCCTAGCAAAAGAAGATTGCAGAACTCTTGAGTACGATTTTATGACGTAGCTTGCGCAAGAAGCAGCCTACTTGGAGATTCATGGGTATAGTTAGCAGTGTGGTTATAACAGTGCGGCAACTATACTTCTAGCCCTATTCAGGGGACTTAAAACCCTACTTATAACTGCCATAATGGACCTTGCTTAAAAACACCCAAATTAAAAAAGAAACAGCTCTTCCTTATAAGGGTAGTATAGCGACTTTCATTCTTTTTTTTCCCCACCCTCGGTGTGGGGTTGTTAGATTTTAAACTCAACTCTGCTCCTCGCCCGGAACTCTTCTCCTCGCCCGGTCTGCTCCTCGCTCAACACTGGAGTGTCGGAGTAAGCCCCAGATCCTCGTTGGTTTCTAGTGCGCGCTCCGAGGATGCCCTCGATGCACATGCCAAGGACGGGCCAGGGTTTAGGGTATAGGGTTTAGATTTCGGGTTTAGGGTTTAGGGTTTAGGGTTTAGGGTTTAGGGTTAGGGTTAGGCTCGGGGCTTAGGGTCTAGGGATGCTTCTTCTGATTTAACGTGCATTCCTGAATCAAGGCAAGGACTATATACCCTTAAAACCGCGCAGGGATACTTGGAGGCTCATGGGTATGCCTAAGACGACAACTGAATCGATTATAGGTCTTTTCTTGGCATGGTCGTGGGTGGGGTACTAGCCCATGAACCTTCAGGTAGAGCCTAAGACCTCAACTAACTCATAAAGGCTGATAAAGGCTGGAGGGGTCTTAGCAGAGAAGATGTGGCCCGATGCTTTAGATCATTAGAGGTTAGGGTTTTTCGGTTTAGGGTTTAGGGTTTAGGATGAAAGTTTAGGGTTTATAGGGTCTCAGGCCTAGGGAGAGGAGTTCAGGGCTTCTGGATTGGAGCTGCGGGCAGGAACTGCGCATCCATGGCGTTCGTGCGGTTCTAGCATGAGAGGGCCGCGCCGTCTCACTTGTTTCTTGTTTCTTTGGTGGGAGCCACCGCAGCCACCCAGGTAGCCGCGAACAGACAACAGCAAAAAAGGAGGTGCGTGCCAGTTGCTTGTGTTGAAGCGTTCGACCTCAAAGCCATAACCCTCATTTGAAAACCCCATACTCAAGCCAATCCCATCCCTTACAGTACTAATGTCTTGCGACCAGCTTGCTGCGAACGGATTACCAAACCCTAAACCCAAAACCCTAAACCCAAAACCCTAAACCCTAAACCCTAAACCCTAAATGGTTTGAATATGGCAGCCGGTAGAGTCCACCCCATAAAGCATCCGCGATAGGATTGCAACTGGTGAATGACGAGGGCACTTTGAGGTTTCTCTTTTTCGGGTTATAGAGGGTTTAGGGTTTATAGGGTTTAGGGTTTAGGGAAGTTTAGGGTTTAGTGATATTAGGGTTATATAGTAGATTGTACAATAGTGACATATGGTCATAGTTATAATGGGTGGCAGTCCGTGTGGAATTCTGCGCGAGCCAGAAAGACGACGTGCCGACTCCGGATATCACGTTTCCTCCTGCCTGCTCGCAGCTGCAGCGCATGTCGCGGGCAAACGTTGTCGATGAAAGCGACTCCCGCTTTTCCGAGGATACTTCGGATGCTGAAGGTGTCGAAAGCGGCCATTGTGGCGCACAGCGGCGTCGTGATACCAGGCGTGATGCCTCTTTCAGAAAGGGCATGAGACCTGCAGAAGATGCTCCAACAGCATGGATCCAAAGAGATGAGTGCGTGTGCTCTAGGATGCAGTGGCCCGAGTTCATTGTACAATTAGTTATAGCTGGCTTCGTGATGCTTGGTCGAGATAACTAGAACGCCAGCTGCAACGGCAGCCGCGGAATGACGTGCCGATTTCGTCACGCGACAATGACGCATCGCCCCGCGCAAGGCCAGTCACTGCGATCAACGAACTGCACTCGTGCGTCCGTGGCAGCGATTGTTAGGGGCATCGAAAAACTCAGCGTGGATGCCGCCTCGACTGTACAAGAGCTTCTCATCCAGAGCTGAGCACAGTGTGCCCTGCAAGTGTGTCGCGTTCGTGAAGTCGTACTCGCCATGGCCCTCTGCGCTTGGAGCGCGGTTGCTGCGTGATGGTAGCTCTGCTGGCCACCCCTTTCCGTCCACCCATTTTTGGAAGACAGCCGGACGTGAGGAGCCTAGCCACAAACCGAAATTAGCCTCATAACCCGCAATCGTCAATTTCGGACCGAGAGTTTCCCAGCTGGCCCGTTGCTTGTTAAGGCCTTATGCGAAATCGAAAACATATCAAAGGCAGACGGGTGCGCCATAGGAAGACCGGTCTCAGGTCGTGAAGATGGACACGGAAGGGCTATGCTGCTGGCACACGCGTGTGGTAAAGACAAATAGCGCGTTCAAAAAAGCCTAGGCCAGAAGAGACTGACTGAACGCTCCCGCGCAGAACAAACGCAACGCTCCTAGAACACGCCCTCTCCAACATATCCATGATATCCAAGGCGGCACGGCAGGCGGAGTACAGGACCTTGATTGTGCGGAACGCATGGAGTGGAGTGCGTGGTAAAGTGGTTCCTCCGATGTGGCGGTAGCCCTCCTGCACGGTCTGCCGCCAGCCTCGTCCCTCCGAACTTGTGCTTGCCAGATCTGGTCGTATCGGGTCTGGTGCTACTGCAGCCCATCAGGCCTGTAAACATGCCAACGTATATGTAGGATCATGCAAGCCAACACGAGGGCCACCTGCAGTGAAGGCTGGAGACCCCGCAGCTGTAGTGCACGGCGCCCAGTCTGGAGACGGGGCGGATGGAGAGCCTGCAGCTTCGTTGTGACGCAGCGCGAGAACGTGCGAGAACGCCAGTGCTGTGTTCAGGGGAGGCTGAAGAAGCCGCTGACTCTTGGCCGGTTGCCCCCCCCTCTCCCCCCCAAACCTGTGGAAACCATCGCAAAGTAGTCGTTGTATTCATGCGCGGCTCGAGTGTTTGACCATTCTGACCCTCAAAATCGCTTGCTAAATTCCCGCGGCGCGGGTTCCACATCCTCCATGGAAACGCTGCCCAATTTTGTGCCAGAACCATCCAACATGCCCTCGGAAGATTGTTAGTCGCAGCATTTGTCGTGGACGGCAGCGGAGTTCCTGCTCCCTGTTGCGGGCATGTTTGCGCATCGATTTGATTTTTTCCAACGCGTGGCCTCACAGAACCAATATATGAATGTGTGCCAGCTTGGTAAATGTTCTGTCGTTGCCACTGGGTTCTCTCATCATCGCCCAATGCGCCTCCCGCGTCCGGCGCCATCAGTTGTTCAGATCTGCGCGTCTTTGACGAAGGTGCTGGCTGCTGCCTGACATTGACTCGTTTTGTCCTCGACGCATGCCATCCTGCAACGGTTTTGACCTCCTCGCCAAGCTTTATTGTCACGCTTTGCACACGGTGCCACGCTTCCTCGCCCCGCCCTCGGCGGCATGGCCATGGGCAGCACGCGGCTATGGCCCCGCACGCCCACTCAGGGTGCTGGAGGTGGCTGACCCAGACGGCCCCAACTGCTTGCCATGAAAACAGGCACGGGCGAAAGCGATCGCGCCAACGGCAAACGCACGCCGCCGCAGGATTAGAATAGTGCTTCATGCACGGCTATGCGCGGCTGCACTCAAGTTCGCTTTGCACACTGTGCCACGCTTCCTCGCCCCGCCCTCGGCGGCATGGCCATGGGCAGCATGCGGCTATGGCCCCGCACGCCCACTCAGGGTGCTGGAGGTGGCTGACCCAGACGGCCCCAACTGCCTGCCATGAAAACAGGCACCGGGCGAAAGCGATCGCGCCAACGGCAAACGCACGCCGCCGCAGGATTAGAGTAGTGCTTCATGCACGGCTATGCGCGGCTGCATTCAAGTTCCAATCAGGTTCCCTGCATGCGCGGCCACGCGGGTGGGTCACATTGTGCTCAAGCCACATCTTCCATGGCTCATGCTCACACGATTTGCAGCTCAAAATGTCATGCTGGGGGGGCTGCCGTAAGGCAGAGTGGTGTGCGCACCTGGCAATTGCATTCAGCTTTGATTCAAATGCGAGACAATCGTGCGGGCTCAAGCGCAAACAGTGGCAAGCTTGTTTCACACGCAACTTGAAAGAACTCAAGCTATCGGCTATCATCCGGGATCGCGAACCATGTCACAGTTGCTAAAGCACAGCACTTACTGATTCACACTCCACCCAGCGGGTGGCTCTCATGACGCGCTGCATGTTGGAACATCTCGTTATTTTATCGTAGTCCGTGGAAGAGCGACAAGCCGCAAGAGGCCAGCCACCGCTCTGGCACACACGGTTCCACAGCAACCTCACGAAGGGCTCTGCCCACCTTGCCAGTGCAAAGAGAAAACGCCACTGCGTGTAAAGGCAACTTGCACGCCCAATGCATGTCGTGAGATATAACACACACAAGCCACGGCGCTTTTGCTTTGGACGCGGGTGGCGTTGCCTGCTAGCTCCTGCTTTGACGTAGCATCGTGCAGCAGTCATGATGCCAAACATAGCCAGACGCAGCTACTTGCCAAGGTCTAAAACTCGTGCCTTGGCTGGATCGACGTTGCTGGCGGGCCTGCGACCAGACGCGGTCTGGACGCCGTGGCAGGCACAGGACTCGGCGATTGGCCAAACGGCTGGCAGCTTCACGCGTCGCGCACACGCATCGCCCACTACCGCGACACCGTGATGCTGCCATCGTTGACGCCGGAACGCCGAGCCCTTCTGAGTCCACAGTCGGGCCCGCACGCTGGCGTGTGGTTGGCAGCCACACCCGGCGGGCCGACTACAACGTTGTCGCAGCTCATCATGCACGTGGCCTTGCGCAGGAGATTGCGCCTGCAAGTGCCCTTCACCGTTCGCCATTGCTCGCCTGGGTGTGTCGCGGGACGGTGCATTTCCCCGCACGGCGAGCAGAGCACGTGAAAGCAAACGACGACTGGCTGCCGATGCAGTGTCTGCGTGTGCGCACGCAGCTCTCTGGTAGCTGGGGTGAGCAAGCAAGGCCGAAGCCGCTGACTTCTCTGGTTGCCGGGTGGAGCAGCGGCTTGCTTTGCACTGTGAGTACTGTGAGTGCTGCCATGACATGCAGCTTGCTCGTGGCTGTATGATGGGGAAGCTAAACCGACGCAGCTGGCTTGTCCGGCTGCAGGATGGGACACGCCCCCGGGCGCTGGAAGTGGTGACATGGCTGGTGGGCTAGAACCGTTCTCATTTGTGTTCTCGCACTGTAGTGCATATTAGAAAAATAGGTGACAGCAAACGATGATTAGCTGCCGGTGCCGTGGCTGGGCGTGCGCACGCAGCGCTCTTATAGTTATGGCGAGCAAACTAAGTCGAAGCCGCTGGTTTCTCTGTCTGCGTGACGGGGCAAAAGCTCGCCTCCTTGCCGCAATGTCCACATGCACAGGTCTCTTGTGGCTGTGGTGAGCAAACGCTTCCTCAGAACGCATCAAGCAGTGACGGAGAGCGCCAGTGCCCGGCGCAAGCCTGGGCATGTAATTTGGTGCAAGACGTGTAGATGCTTGTGTGTTCCCAGGCGCGTTGACCACGAGCTCGGGGCAGTAGGGCAAGGTCGTGACAACCCTGCAAGCAAAAGGCGCGCCCTGGGATTCCAACATGGCAAGTGAGGCCGGTCAAGCGCAGCGTGGAACTGGCCGGCGGAGGAATCGCCGATCAGGCCGCTGCCACCACGAGTGGTGTGTCAACAGGCTCGTCGGGGTCTGCCGGGCCTACGGGGGGCTGCAAGGGGAGCTCGCCGAAGGGCGGAAGCTGGACACCGCAGCCACCGGCAAGGGAGCCGAGGCAGCGGGGGGGGATTCCCAACATTCCCACCTAAATGCAGGTATTGCGCAAAGGTCAGCAGGATCCTTGGCAAAACAAAAGGCGCTGCGTGCAACAGGTATGCTCGAGAAACCAAATCGATTTTTAATTTAATTTTGACTTGGGAAAACTGGCTGTATGGCTTTGTTAAGTCGTCCTGATGTAAATTCCGACGCCACCATGGGCCATGTGGTGCGGCAACACCAGACGCTCGGGTTTTTGCTTGACGACCACCTCACCCAGCCGATGCTTTCGAGCCTCGCGGCCATTCCCAAAAACAGTTGGACCAATGCATGCACTCCTTCTTGCCTTTCGTAGAAGGTTAACATCATCGGCAGCCCATGCGATCGAACTTATAGTGCAAGTTCCGCAGTACCTCGGGCCTTGATGCCTGAGTTGGGTGTTCTGGATCGCTTGTCAGCGACCGCATGCAGCCCGGCTGTCATGGTGCGGCGGCGAGCCCGCAATGATACTCGCTACAGCTCTGAGAACGGCATTTTGCGGCTGGCTGAAAACGAGCCGTCGTCCTGGTCGGCCAGCGTGCTGCGCAAAGAGCTGCGACTGGGACTACCAGTGCTCGGCATTGATACCTCGGTCCTTTCTGTCAAGCAGAACAAGGCTAAGTTGCACTATCACGCTGTGACAGTTGTCCTTCCTGCCGGCAAATTGGCACTCCTTTTCAAAAAGCATCCAGCACTGGTTAGGCTACTCGAAGCCGAGTTGGACAGTGCATCAGTCGGCAGAGCTCGGGATTTGCATCTCCGATGCCCAAGCCTGGGCTCCGCTTAGACTTCAAGGCTACTTCACGCATGATGCTTTTGGGCCTGCTGCTCCATGCAGATTTTGTTCCAGGAATCTCCTGGAAGATATCGAGCATTTATTCTTTGACTGTGATGTAGCAATGCAATTCATGTGCAATTTTCCAGACCAGGGCTGCGCTGATGCTCGGAGGTCCGTCGGCAGCAATCTGGATGATGTTTGGAGTGTCACTCGATGGGCGCGGGCGTCAGGCGAGCTCCGTATACATATACATATGCATATACATATTCCGCCTGCTCGCAAGGTGCAAGGCGCGGTCAGCACCGCCCCCTTCACGAGCCGCCGCTATCTCTGCCTACACGCTCCGATGGTCGGCCCTCCTGTCCTTCGCTGCCGCGCGCTCCTTCGCTGCCAGCCTGCTCTCTTTGCCTGTCACAGGCACGGCCAATGTCGATGGGAAGCTGCCGCCCCTGAGCGACATCCTCACAGACTCAACTGCGCAGCCACCACACGCCAGCCGCCTGGCATGACCGCCCGCTGCCTATTGCCCGTAGGATGTCGCCCGGCTGGGGCTAGAGCACAGGGACCGCATTGGACGTTGGTAAAAAGGTGCGAGGGAAAAATAAGCATATACATATGCATATACATGTACATGTACATTTACATTTACATTTACATTTACATTTGCATATGCAAATACATATTTGTTTCGCTGTTTTTTTTTCCGGCCTTGATTGCCAACTTTGATTTTGGTATACCTGTTGCGTTGCCAACCGCAGCCTTCGAGCCCAAACACCTGAAACTCCAAGCGCGACTTGTGCGCCAAAGTTATGGCCGGGCACTAAACGTTGCGATTGCGTTGAGGGCAGACGCAATGCGTGGCAAAGCGATCCAGTAGACAATGTGGCCACCAAGGTGAAACGAGCAGTGCTCGTTGCATGCAACTACCCAAGCAAAGCCTATGGGTTGGCAGGATGCGTGTGGCTGGCATGGTTAGGTTTCTTTGCTTGGCCTGTTGTTGGTCATGACATATGTAAGCCATTTGTTGGCCGTTTGGTGTGGCGCACAGGTTGACGCAATTTAAAGTTGGTTAATTACAACAGAGTTAATTGCCTTCAGGTGAACGATGCATTTGCCATCGCTGAACAGCTCGAAGCAAGAGGTTTCGAGAATGACAATGCCGGCGTCCCAGTTGCAATTTCCCTTCATGGTTTGCACTAGCTGCTCCGTTGCCGCGGCGTGGGCTGTTTGTGCCAGGTGCTTATTCTGCATGACACCATGCCAGGAAGGCGTCGTGACCCTCAGGTGGGGCTTAGTGCGGTTGCTGTTGTTCTGGAAGATACGTAAAGGGACCCTTTCTATGGCTGCGGGCGACTTGCCGCCGCATGCTGTTGCTGTCGCTGTCGCGGTTGCCGTTGCGGTCGCCGCTGCCGCTGCCGCTGCCGCTGCCGCTGCCGCTGCCAGTTTTCAAGTGTTCACCGGGGTGGAATTTCTGCCACAAGCTTTTCCTTCTGCTGTAACATCCGTGAACAAACTGTACAGATGGAGTTGCCCACTAGGTTTGGACCGCAAATGTTTGATTTGCCCTGATCCGCAGAAAGACGATGCACTTCGCCCAACGCGGGTCAACATCTTGCAGCGTCTTCAAGCGATGATAAGGCACGGATTCCCCGTTTCCCCGTGTTCCAGGCATGTCCCATCGCCAGTGTGATTACGATTGGATGCAGAACTTGGGATGATCCCCCTTGTCCTAACTATAACAGTCCGTAATACTGGTTACAGTATCCCCACCATCATGGGTCCTTGTTGGCTTTAATGCTACATTTTGTTATCATAAAACCCAGTAAGGATTAGAAATGATAATTTCTAATATACCCCCAACAAGGGCCCAATATCATAATCCCCACTAAGAACATCCCAATGCAGTCAGAAGCCTTGGGGTGCGTGTGCACAAGCCGCGGGCTTGCATTGACATTGCTCCCAAAGATCCCAATACGCCTTAACTAAGGATTATTCCTTAAATCATACCCAAAACCCTAAAGCCTACACCCTAAACCCTAAATCCTAAACCCTATATGGTTGAAGGAATATTGCTTCATCAAGGGGTTTTGGGCTCCCTGTTCCCGCTGCGAGCCAGGAAGACGAAAGCCGGCCACCCGTGCGCAATTACTGGCCCAGAGCCATGTTTTTGTCCTAAACCCTAAACCCTATGAGCCCTAAACCTAGAACCCTAAACCAGGCACCCGAAACCGAAGATGTAGAGTCCTACAGGATCCTCCTGTGGCAGCCTCTGCGAGCTACGGTGACATTTCATGTTCGTAGGCGCGCGCGCATGTTGCTGAGGTGACGTGTGTTTCTTTAGCTTCTCCGGCTACGGCATGCAGGCCCTGGGAGTTTTGAACACTTCTTTGTTCTTGCAACATCTCCGCCATCTCTGCACGTCACTGGCTACTCGTAGCAGACGTCACCACCTTCTGGACACCCAAAACCCCCAAACTCCCAAACCCTAAACCCTAAACCCAAGTCTACAGTTCAGCACTGTTTGAAGAGTGCTTTGATGCCAGACTGTGATTGCGCAGCTGCTCCTGCTTCTTGAACGGTTTTTGAAGGGCTTTTCAGCGGTTGTTAACGGTTTTTGAGGTTTTGTTTTTTGCGGGGGTTTTTGAAACCGGTTTTGAATTCGAGATGAGTGCCTGACCCCCCCCCCCCCATCCTTGAATATTCAAAGCGGGATCCCGACCGTTTCCCTGCACCTGCGGGTTTAGGGTTTAGGGTTTAGGTTGCTTCAGGGTCTAAGGTTCAGTCCCAGTCCCAGGCCCTGACTCTTGCTCGACCATTGTTGTGAAAATGTGTCCTTTTGACCCTAAACCCTAAAAACCCTAAAAACCTTAAAAACCCTATAAACCCTATAAACCCTATAAACCCTATAAACCCTATAAACCCTATAAACCCTATAAACCCGATAAACCCAAAAACCCTATAAACCCTGTAAACCCTGTAAACCCTGCAAACCCTATAAACCCTATGAACCCTATGAAGCCTATGAACCCTAAACCCTAAACCCATTGGAATATTGAACCGTTTCCCTGTCCGATGTGTTGCGCGTTGCCGTGGACCCGCCCTAATCCTTGAATCGCAAACCAGACTTCTCCCTAAACCGTACAAACCCTATAAACCCTGTAATTTATATACCTCATAAACCCTATAATCCCTACAAATGCCTATAAACCCTAAAACCCCCTCTAAGCCCTATAAACCCTATAAACCCTTAAAACCCTCTAGGCCCTATAAACCCTGTAAGCCCTATAAACCCTTTGAACCCCCTAAACCCTTTAAAGCCCTCTAAACCCTCTAAACCCTCTAAGCCCTCTAAAACCCTTCTTAAGCCCTCTAAGCCCTAAAAAACAGGTGGACCGCATGCGTCTGGATGCTCAAGCGCCGGAGGGCCTCGACGAGGCAATTCTGTTCGAGCCCCAGCTCTTCGGGGTTGTTGGGTTTTGGGGTTTAGGCAAAAAGGGTTGGGGGTGTAAGGCAAATCGCGCTGCAGTCCCTCCTCAAAAAAAGTGTTTAGGGTTTAGGGTTTAGGGTTTAGGGTAACCAGTGGGGTTTAGGTTGGGATGTTCCCCCTTATACAGACAGTCGTTAATAGGCTTCATAGCGCCCGATTGTAATTCCGATGAAGGACTCGTAGTATACGGGGTTAAGGGTTTAGGTTCAATCAGGGTTTATGGCTTTGGAGGGCCTGTTGAATGTGATTTTCTGAAACAAGCCTGGCTACCTGCAAGGGAGGCGAAGCCGACTGGGTGGACGTGCATTGTTGCCATTGCCGTTTGCGGCTGGTTTTTTTTGTTGGCTAAGAGCATCTGAAGTACTGCTGGCGTGTTCATCTTCACCGCGTTTCCGGGGGTCTCATGACTTTGAGATTTGGTCAGGTTTCGAGCACGGGCTTCAGGTCAGGAGTTGTCACGAATGCCTTGTGAATCATTTTGCAGGAGAAAGGCCAAGTCGACAGCCAACTGGAAGTTTGTGTGTGACTGATGTGAGGTGGCTTGTGTAAGTGTGGGTATAGGTTTAGGAGTTTAGGAGTTTAGGGTTTAGGGTTTAGGGTTTAGGGTTTAGGGTTTAGGGCCAGTAGATCATGCCGGCCACTTCTGATTGAGGCAAGCTTCACTGGAAGCAGGACCGGATGAGTCGGTGGACGCGCTGGGAGCAGAGCACAAAAGACTTTCGCAGCTGGCAGGAGGGCTCTTAAGGGCACACAAGACGGAGAACGGCCGCTAGAAGAATGGAACGGCAACTCTGTCTCATCTTGTGGCTTTCAACGTCGAGACAGCGATAATGCTTTCTCTGCTGTTCTGTGCGATGGGGTTGTAGTGTGACCTGGGGCTGTGCTGACTGTGATGTCGAGATCAAGGACGAAGTTCAGTGAGCTTTGGATGTCAAAGGCTTGTGCTTTTGGGTCAAAAGCCAAGCTCTTGGAGGTGCGAGAGAACTCCTCTAAAACGAACGGGGAGCTCATCCGGTTAAAGAGGGTCCACTCGGTCGGGAGGATTGGGGGGCTATACATTGAAGAGGGTCCCATCAGGGTTTAAGGGAATCGATACGAACCCTGTTCGCTAAGAAAAACCCTTAGAACCCCTTTCTGCCCTGCAAAAAAAACCTAGAAGCCAACCCTAGACCCCCAAGCCCTGAGAGCGATGACAATGCGGTTTAGGGTTTAGGGTTTACTTGACGGTTCATGGTACTTATTAACCATTTATAACTGTACTCATAACCCTACTTATAATTGGGATAACCCCTATAAGGCCCTTTAGGGGTATTATAAGTAGGGTTATAAGTACAGTTATAAGTGGTTAGTAAGTACCATGAACCTTCAAGTAGGGTTTATAGGGTTTAGGCTAGCGCAGTGGAAGTTCGGCACATACGTGAGCAGCGGCTTGGAGGGTTTCGGGTTTCACATGTCCACGGTGCGGCTCAGCAAGTTGCAGTTGAAGTCTGCACCTCTACCGTTACATGGATGCTCGCCAATCGTCAATGCACGCGAATTCCCCCCCGACCCCCACACCCCCAAGTCCTTCTTTGTAGTAGAGGGTCACCGGTGCCCAGGCCAACAGACTTTCAGGATTCTGTCTACAATGGCCCCTGCGTCATCGTGGCCACCTCAGTGTGCTTTTTGGCATGACAAAGGAGAGTGCCTCCATGACGACCAGGGTACCACTGCACGCTGACAAGATGTATAACAAACCAGGTAGAGAACACCATACGGGTTGGAATGCACTTAAGTTCATAAAGGATGCCCTCTATAGAGTTTACGCTTAAAGTCATTTGAAGGAGCGCTTTTAAGTCAAAGAGTGCTGCGGCCTGCTGGGCATTCGACGGCCCATGAGCCATGCATGTGAGGGTTTCCGAAATTGGGGTACCTTCTTATTATTGGGGTCCTGATGATGAGGGAATCTTGCTATTTGGGGATCTATATTGGGGGTCCCTCACAAAACCCATGAACCCTATAACCCCCCATGTGAGGAATGTGCTGAGTTGCACGACATCCTCGCCAGCGCGCCGGCCGGAGCTTCTGTGACCATGCTGATGGACAGCAAGTCTTTGGGTTTAGGGTTTGGGGTTTGGGGTTTGGGATTTGGGGGAGCCCTAAACCCTAAACTTCAAAGAAAGCTCAAAAACCAAACCCTAGACGTTCAGAAATTCTGTACCCCACGCTTTCAGGCTCCTAAGTGCGTTCGGTTCTGTGGTCTGGGCATGTGCACGTCTGAAATGAGTGGCAGAAGCACACATGATGAACAACACAACATGGCTGCGAGTTGGAGGCGCCTTCAAACTCAGAACCAGTCTCCTTGCTTTTGAGTACCCTGATGCTATCAAATTGTCGAATGCAGGATTGCGATCACGCCACAAGTGTGGCAGACGTGCTCGGCACCCTGATTCTTTCTGTGTGGAAGCCAGGGCTTAGGTTGCCTTCAGCTTTAAGGGTAGTTACATGGGCCCTGAATGTGGTTCCTTACCTCCCTTACAGGGTCCTGAAGTATGGGCCCTTGGGTTGTATAATAGGGTATGCAAGGGGTCCCCTTTTTAAGGGTCCATACTAAGGGACCATGTGTCTACCCCAAGACTTCGACCTCTACAGGCACTAAAGGCTTATTGTTCCCAACAAAGGCTTGTTTTGTGACGGGGTTTTTGCCTTGACCGCTTTGACCCCACATAAGTCCTGGATCCACCTTTCTAAATTTTAAACCCTAAACCCTAAAGCCTAAGCCCTAAACCCTAAGCCTGTACTCGGCCCGCTGCGGATCATGTTCAGGAATATTTGTCAGAGGGTCTTAGGGGCCATCCGAACCCTAAACCCTAAACCCTAAACCCTTCTTCAGGTCAGGAACCCTTTCCGGAAAGCTCATCGAAGGAATCCGAGAGACAGACTTCTGCACCTCGGCCAACACCAGCTAATCCCTTCCCTCTGATTATATTAAATACCCCCTATATACTCTAATATAGCTATAATGGGGGTATTGAATACTAGGGGTAGGGGGAGGTTTCATGTCAGGGGGAGGGATTACTCAGCGTTTGTCATGAATAAGTACATCGGCACGCTGGATAAGACGTGTGATTTCGACAAATCCTCGATTTCTTCTTAACTATGAAGCACCCTTGTCTTTCGAACAAATCACTTCAATAATCCGAGGGCGCCCGCGCTTTCTTGATGCATTTTTCGATTGTCTTAAACTAAGGAGCAAGTACCGCAATGCAATTTTCGCTTCACACGCAGCAAGAAATCTAGCCCTGCCATTTCTCAAGTCCAAGAAATGCCCTCCCCTCCCAAAGGCTGGATTTCTCATTTGAGCTACTACTGCAGCTGCTGCAGCCCTCAATGCTCGACCCAACCACTCGAATTCGAAAAATAGAAAAAGCGCTGAAATCTGTTTCGGGGGAGGGGGCTGCATTTCTCATTTGAGGTTTGGGGTTTAGGGTTTAGGGTTTAGGGCATGTGCTGGCCAGGTTGAAGGCGCCCTCAAATTTCCTGACTTGATCGAATCTGACGCTCACTTTTCGCAGTTTCGGCGCCTAGGGGTCCCCTTGCTGAACCCCATATGAAGATTTAAACCGTGCTGCCACTGTAGCCTGTCTAAGTCTTCTTGGTGGTAGTCTGTCTCATTCCTGCGCATGTGATCCCAATTAACCCTAAACCCTAAACCCTAAACCCTAAACCCTAAACCCTAAACCCTAAACCCTAAACCCTAAACCCTACCCCCTAAACCCTAAACCCTAAACCCTAAACCTTATAGCTGAACCCTGAGTTGGCCCTAGGAAACGGAGGGTTGTGGCTTTCGCGCTTAGGGCGGCGTCTTCTTCAAGAGCTGGGGGTCTAGGCATGCTGTGATGTAGACATCCGTATGGGCACGTTGCTTACCTGCGCCCCTGAGAGCTAAACCTGCTGCCTTTATAAGCCCAAAATGTCGTGCAGGTGCTGCTCTGCCTAGGGTACTGTACTTGGACTGGATGTGATGTGCCTTTCACGGGTAACGCCCCTCAAAATACCCCTGAGCTCGTAAAATCCTTGATACTGATTTCCAGGGAGCCCAAAACCCGAAACCCTAAACCCTAAACCTCAAAAAACAAGGAACATCATGGCTCGCGGCTGAACCTTGATCAATGGGTCACTAAACTGCACCACGCAGTTGCCGACGCGCATCTCGAATATCCTACCCAGAGACCCCTTAACTTACTAAGGAATATTCCTTAAACTATATAAGGAACCCTCTGATCTATTTTGAGGAATATTCCTGAATTGAGGGATGGTTCCCTGGCAACCTTAGCCCCTAGAATATACTCCACAGCAAGAAGCTGGGGGGGGGGGGGGGCATTGTATTCCCTTTTCTCCTGCAGGCGGCGTGAAGGCGCGATGTAGACACAACCGAGTTGCTTGTGGTGGTTGAGGGTGAGGGTTTAGGGTTTAGGGTTTAGGGTTTAGGGTTTAGTGTTTGGGGTTTGGGGTTTGGGGTTTGGGGTTTGGGGTTTGGGGTTTGGGGTTTGGGGTTTGTGGTTTTTTTGGTTCAGGTTTCGAAGCTTGCATTTTTTCGGTTTCCCCACAGGTTTTTGTCTTTTCTGTTTCCCCTTGGTAAATGCTAGCTGCGAGGGGATACGATGACAGAAGATAACCTGGGCCTTCCAGAATTATCGAAAAAGGGCTATAGGCTTTCATAAGCATGGGGTTTCGGTTTTCGGCTTCGGAAGTGCAGGTGATGTTTTTGCGGTGATGTAGGTCTGGGGCATCCTAACTCCCAGGGCCGACTTTGGGTATCTCCCACAAGAGGCTGCCCCTACGTAATCAGAATCCCCCCCCCCCGGCTCCCCCCAAAGCAAAAAAAAAAGGGAACTTTCAGCTTCGGCTGCCATATCTCTTGCTGTTTGCTTGTGCCAGTACCCTGAATTACAGAATAGACCTTAAACTACACAGGGGTCCTTTGCATGATGTAAGACTTAAGGTATATTCCTTATTTAAGGGGACCCTACTTTGAGACTGGATGGCTGACATGTCAAGACCCTAAACCTTAGGTAGACAGATGCAGCCGACAACCGCCCGCATTGCTAAGCTCCCACCATCGCCAGGCGCACGCAGAGAAAATGAAGCCAGGCCCTCAGTGTGGACGCGTGAACTTTCCAACGAGCCAAGAGAGCCTCATAGTTTTTTTCGGACGGTGAGAGTATGAATACGCAACATCAATAAAATTAGAGGGTAATATGAACATGAAACACTGTGCATAGAAACATGGCCACTTCTCGAAAGTGCGGTCCCGTTTTGGGGTACCCTTAGCATTCGGGGGCCGCCTTTATGAAGCGTGACCCCAAAAGGGACCCTAATTTAGAGAATCCTTCGTATACACATACACAAATACCTATGACATTCCATATTCGGGGTGCAGGGCTTTTAGAGGAGGTTTCTTCTTTCCCACAGGGTTAGGGTTTTGGGTGTTGGGTTTTGAGGGTTGAGGGTTGAGGGTTGGGATTGAAACCGCCAATACTTCTTACTTGGAGGTTCATCCGGGTAGTGATAAGTGGGGTAGAAAGCCAGGTTGATTAGGGTATTTATAACCCTGCTTATCACTACCCATGTCCCTCCAAGTAAGGTTGCGGAGGGTGCCCTTCTTGGTTAGGGTTTTGGTGTAGGCTGCCAGGCGCACCAGCTTTCCGCAGTTAGGTGTGTGATTCCTGGCCAAACGGGGAAGCCTCAAGCACTCAGACGGCTTATGAGTGACACATTCAGTTGGAGCAACGTTGCGACTTCAGACTGGCTCACCAAACCTACTTTTTGCCAACTACTTGGGAGGTTCATGGGTAACTGTAAGTATACTTATGGTTAGAAGTACCCTAAATGGAGCTGGAAGTAGAGTTCCCACACATTGTATCTTTCAACCTTACTTATCACCACCAAAAGACTCCAATACCCCTTAATTATAAGGAATATTCCTTGGACCATACAAGGAACCCTCTTCTGTTTTCAGGAATATTCCTTATACTTAAGAGGTGTTGGATTCACTGAGTCCCCTTGGGCAAGCCCTACCCCTAAACCCTAAACCCTAAACCCTAAACCCTAAACCCTAAACCCTATTACTTTTCACTGCCCCTGAACCTCCAAGTAACCGACCAGAGAAGGTCCTCGGAACACCGCCGTGATGTGTGGATGGACGACTCTGCGCGAGCGGCCGGGAGGGGCCGGGGAAGAGGTTGAGGGTAGCAGTTCTTGTTTGCTTAGGGCTTGGGGTTTAGGGTCTAGGGTTTCGGGCTTAGGGTTTAGGGTCACGTGAGCACTTGTCTGATAGTCATATAGTCGCAACATCTGTCTGTTTTTGGCTTGAAAAGCTCACTGGTCTTTCAACTCTTCAGCTATTACGCTTCCCACCTGCCACCTTGAACGTTTTTGAACTGTTGGTTGCAGACTATGGGCCCTGAGTCAAGATGTTCTTATACGTAGGGGTTCAGTATTTGGGGCGCAAGTCCTTGGCTATGTCTTCAGCTCCAAAGCAAAGGAGTTCCGAAGCAGAAGCAGCAAACACACCACAAGTTCAACAATAACAAATGGAACGCTACTTGGCCAGCTTCCGAGGGAAAGTACAGGTCTACCTCGCCATCAATGGGGAGCATTCTGTAACCCGAAATCATGAAGCCCTAGCCCTCAACCCTAAACCCTAAACCAGGGAAGCCACCGGCTCCAACTCATCCAGAAATTCCCCGAAGCCCTTGCGCGAAAGCCACCAAACCCCCCCGAAACCTTATCTAAGTAGGCCGTGGGGATATTTTACATTTTCCGTTTTTGGGTTTAAGAGGATCAGATTCAGGAATATTGTTCAGAGGGTCTTAGGGGCCATCCTAGTTATAAGTCCACTTGTAAGTTGGACATCTTTCGACAGTGCATTGAACGTTCTTGGTTGATGATAAGTCAAGGCCCCCCCCCCCAACAGCTTGCATTCACCACAAGAGGTGGAAAAAAAAACACAAAAAACAAAAAACTCTTCGTCCATTGTGGCAACGACGTGCTTGTGAGCTCTCACAGGGCTCGACCATTCAGGGTTTAGAGTTTTGGGTACCCCAATACTCCTTAATTTGGCTATAGACCTTAAACCATATAGGGATCCTTAGTATGATTTAAGGTATTTCTGCTCAATTAACGGGCATTAGGCTCCTCTTTGGGTATAGGGTTTTGGCTTGCTCCTTACCCGACTGCAGCACAGCCTTGGATACACCAACTCTGCACGGACATGCGCCCTTCAGAGTATGCGCCCCACCCTCACCCTATAAGCCCCGCACCCTAAACCCTAAACCCTAACTAAACCCTAAACCCTACACCCATCTGAAACCATAGACTTTGTAATCTGATTCTCACAAGACCTTTATAAAGGCCCCAACCGACTTCAACCCCGCGAGGTCAAAGCGCGACCCCGCTTTCAGGCTGCCGCGCAGGTCCTCCGCGTTGAGGGTTCAGGCTTTTAGGGGTTTTGGGTTTGGGTTTAGGGTTTAGGAAGGGAATGGGAAAGAGAGAGAGAGAGAGAGAGAGAGAAAGAGGGGTTTGGGGTCCGGGTTTAGGATCAGAGGCCCGCCCGAAAAAGCAGGTTAGAGTTTCGGGGTCCAGGGAGGGCAAGGGCAACAGGTGTGTATGGGTTTGGGTTATCTTGGGGTTTCGGGTTCGGGCTGGATATAGCACTCGGGTTGGCTGTGTGTCCGGGGGAGTGCTTAGCCTGGGGCGGGTCGGTATGCGCAATGAGCCCTAAACCGTGTAGCCGCTTGAAGAAGCGAAGCACTGCCCGAACAATCACACTAGCCTTGCGCGTAAGGCTCCACCAAGACATCAACACAGCGAGCCTCATCAACTCAAAAGCCCGGTATTTCTGTGGCTTGGAGCTGTGTCATGGCTTACCTAGTAGTAGAGTAGGTAACCTTCAACCTTTTTTGGGGTAAATCTAATCCCAGGTTACTGGACAGCTAAGCTTGGGGTTAGGTGTGAAGTGACATGCGTTCGCCCTTTTACAGTTGGATTCTGGTGCTGGAGCCCCGATCTGCGAGACAGGTTTGAGCCTGCAAGCTACGAGGCCTAGGTTTAGAGTTAGAGAGCTCTCGGTTCTGGTTGCTGTTGTTTTTTTAATATGATGATGGTACTTAAAATTCTGGTTGCCACGATCATACATCTTATTTGGAGCACAGAAGGGGCTGTGGCGCGCTTTTCGTGCATTCGTTGCCACGCACCTACGCGCTTGTCCACACGCGTGAAGGTGTGCGATCCTCAAAGTCACTTCCCGACACGAAACGCCGGAGCACCCAGAACGTTCGCAGGATTCGGGGTTGAAATGGATATGAGGCAGGGTTTATATTACTGCCATTGGTGAGTGTATATAAGGCTTCTTTTCAATATTGGTGAGTGTATACCGTGGGTGTCCTTTTGGGGGTACAAGAAATATATACATCCTACTTCATATGAGGCTGGTCTTTGGTGACAGACTTTGGCAGATTGCCCAGCTTAGAGCTCAACCGGGCATGTGGTTGCAGAACCAAGAGCCTTAGGAAGCTGCTTGAACTTGCTGTCAGGCGTTGTTGGTCTAGTTTTTGGCGTCTTTGTAGGGTTTCGGGTTGTAATGTTCAGGGTTCAGGCCCTTCCTGAGGATTCACTTTGCCCGCATCATTTGTCCAGAAGCTTATAAACCTCAAACCAAGGCTTTATAACCCTGAGCCAATTCAATGACGCTGTTTAGGTGTCTGCCTTTTTTGGTTTAATGAGTTTCGGACTGTTTTCCCAACAAGTACACCCTACACCCTTTCTTTGTCGAACCTTCGTAGGGAATCAAGAAATTCCGGAACCTCCTACCCCAGACTCCTTCAAGGACTCCAGATAGTCATCTTCTGCTGCTACTTGAAGGTTCATGGTACTTACTAACCACTTATGACTGTACTTATAGCCCTACTTGTAATTGGGATAACCCCTATAAGGCCCTTTAGGGGTATGATAAGTAGGGTTATAAGTACAGTTATAAGTGGTATATGAAGTCCCATGAACCTTCAAGTATAACGCTAAACCCTAAACCCTAAACCCTAAACCCTAAACCCTAAACCCTTGTAAGGCCATGAGTCGGTCCGCTCCCATTGCTTTCTGCATATCCGCCGGCGACTGAGTATCTCAGGCAAAAGGCTTCTGCCAGCAAAGTTAGAGATTACAACCTTTCATAAACCCCCTGTACTTGGAGGTTCATGGTACTTATTAACCAATGATCCAATTATAACTGTACTTATAGCCATATTCGGGCACTTAAGGGGCTTATAAGTGGGTTGTAAGTACAGCTATAATTGGTTAGTAACATGAACCTCCAAGCCCTAAACCCCTAAACGCCTAAACCCCTAACCCCCTAACCCCCTAAACCCCTAAACCCCTAAACCCCTAAACCCCTAAACCCCTAAACCCCTAAACCCCTAAACCCCTAAACCCCCCTAAACCCCTAAACCCCTAAACCCTAAACCCTACCGAAAATCCCCCCCCCCCCCCCCCCGGAAGGCTGCGGGACATGGACAGACAGCCCTGGAGATGCAGGCGGCTTTTTTTCTGGAGGTAAGGAGGAGTGGGGGTTTAGGGTTTAGGGTTTAGGGGTTTAGGGTTTAGGGTTTAGGGTTAAGGGCGAGGTTGTTTGTTACCAGTTTCCTCCAAAGGAGACACACACACACACAATATCTAGGCTCAGCAACATACACTCGCCAATGGCAGCAATGCAAATCCTAACCTATTTGATGTTATTTGTTTTTTTCGGCTTTGACTACATGTACCGCTGGAATCCCCTGGCACAGCACACTTCTTCACAAATCTCACGCAGCTAGCGCTTGCCATGGCCACCTAGTCAAGGCCCGTATGCCCTTTGTTTAGGGTTTAGGTTCCCTTATAAGCCCCATTAAAGCAAAAAGGGCGCCGTTTCTATTCCTAGGTTTCTCTTGGGTCTATAGAGGGAAAGGACTGGCTTTATGACGCAGTTTCTGTACACCCAAAGCCCCATTGAAGCTATCAAGATGCTTTCATGAAGTGCTTCAAGATAGCTTCCTCCATACCTTCTCTGTAGGAAATACCCAAAGAGCCCAATATCCCCTGGCCTACCTTAAACCAAGAAGGGATCCTTAGTATGATGTAAGGCGCATTCCTCAGTTAAGGCGGTGTATTGGGCCCTCAACCCCCAAAGACATCCCTAAACCCTAAAGCCTAAACCCTAAAACCGAAACCCTAAACCCTAAACCCTAACCCCTAAACGGGTGACAGGGATGCCTCGGGGCCCTTTTTGCTGACGACACATACGAGAGATCACGATTGTTCCCTGCGGAGTGATCCCAGAGGGGGTCTGCTAGGCGGGTGGCAAAAAAAACCCTAAACCCTAAACCCTAAACCCTAAACCCTAAACCCTGCCATCGGGCTCTATGGAAAAGACCAGCTCAAAGAATTCTTGATGTCCAGGTGGTGACTCAGGAGGAGTCCTGGAGCAGCCTTGCCAACAGTTTAGGGTTTAGGGTTAAGGGTTTAAGCGTGTAGGGCTTCGGGTTTAGGGTTTAGGGTTCAGAGTTTAGGGTTTCGGGTTTAGGGTTTCGGGTTTGTGCTTGGGGTTTTGAGCAGCATCTAGGACTATTCAGGTTTCACTGCCCAGCCGTGTCTGAAGCTCTAGTCTAGGGTTTTTAGGATTTAGGGTTTAGGGTTTGGGTTTCGAGGTCAGACCGAAAAGCGGTTTGGAGTCTCAGGTATGTTGGTAAGTGACCTAGAACCCGCTTTGGCGAAACATGCTGCATCGTGGCAGACAAACACTGTGTCCTACCGCTGAGTTGTCTCTCACGCGTCTTGTCCCTCGCTATGCTTCCACACCCTAGAGACTGAACCCTGAGCCCTAAATGTTCTGATTCCTAAATCCTCTAAGCCCTAAACCCTAAACCCAAACCACTCGAAGACCCTAAACCCCAAAACCGTCCGCACTCGAAATGTTCCCCTGCAGTGTGGCTTGTCTGCTTGGCGGGTGGCAAAAATCCTGAAACCCTAAACCCTAAACCCTGGCTTTCGACCAACGCCGAGGCACAAAGGAGGAAAAGAAACAGCGACTGGCCCAGTCTCTGGGTCAATTTTTAGGGTTCACCCTATAGGGTTCAAGCTTTTGGGTTTGCCAGGATGTAGGGTTTAGGGTTTACAGGGTTCACCGTGTTGCGGTTTATAGGGTTTCCCGGATGTGGGGTTTGGGGTTTAGGGTTTATACTTGGCAAGGTTTAGGGTTCAGGGTGTAAGGTTGAGGGCAAGGGTTTATCGGATTCCTCAGTCTGTGCCCAGAAAGGGTTTATAGGATTTAGGGTTCAGGGTTATAGGGCTATAGAGAATAGGGTTTAGGTTTATAGGCTATAGGGCTTTGGGGTTTATAGTATTCAGGGTTTAGGGGTTGAGGAAGTTTCAACAAAAGGAATATTCCGGAATTAAGGGGTATTGGAGTCTTTGGGTAAGTGTTTCTGCGTGCAAACGCTGCACAAGGACATGGGGGCTTATTTAGGGTGTAGTAGTCCCTATGTACAAACCCTAAACCCTCAACCCTTAACGGGACCTAGTAAGCCCTATGTACAGTACCGTTGCCACAACTGCCGCCCCACCCGAGGCATGGCATTCTCTCGTGGTGCTTCGTGCAAGCCCTCAAAGAGCTTAGGCGGGGCTCAGCTTAGGGTTTAGGGTTTAGGGTTTAGGGTTTAGGGTTTAGGGTTTAGGGTTTAGGGTTTCGGGTTTAGGGTTTAGGGTTTAGGGTTTAGGGTTTAGGGTTGAAACCCTACAGGGCTGGTTGAAAGCTAGGAGTCTAGGAGCGTGGGTCGCTGCAGGGTTTTGACTAGTGTTTTCTTAAGGCGGCTTCCCAAAGAGCCCAAAACCCCCCCGAATTAAGGAATATATATCTTAAAGAGCACAGGGGATCCTTAGTATGATTTAAGGTATATTCCTTATTTAGGGTTTAGGGTAACCCCTGAATTAAGGAATATATCTTAAAAGAGCACAGGGGATCCTTAGTATGATTTAAGGTCTATTCCTTATTGGTGTTGGGCTCTCTGGTCTTCTTGCAACTCGAGCTCAGATTCCGGAAAGGGCGTAAAAAGGTGTGAAGGGCGTCTTGAGCCCTGAGTTGAGGCGCTGCCATCCTGAGAATCTTAACCCGCCCTAAACCCTAAACCCTAAACCCTAAACCCTAAACCCTAAACCCTAAACCCTAAACCCTAAACCCTAAACCCTAAACCCTAAACCCTAAACCCTACCTCATGAACCTGTGTTACATCGACTCATGCCCTACCTGGGAGTCCTATCTGCCTGCAGTCTAGTAGTAGCCACCCCTTAGTTTAGCGGGTATAGCCTACGAAACTGCAGGTGAAAGAGAGTCCCAGGCAGATGTAAATGCTTTTCGATCTTGAGCCATCAGATCACGGTGCCTGTAGCGAAATGTGCCGGCTCCGCGGCTCCCGTGCGCATTTAGGGTGTACTTGGTGGTTTCATGAGGGTTTAGTAGGGATATAAGTATGGTAACTATACTTACAACTTATAAACCTATCTAAGGTTCTTATAACTCTACTTATAGCTATCCATGAACCGCCAAGTCGATGTCCTTGACTGCGTTTGATGTAGACGCGTCTGGCGGCATATGACCCAGCAAGAGGCTAAACAGTGCACGGTCCAATGCATCATGCATTTTCAGCTCAGGGGATTATCAGTCGGGGCTGTGGGGCAGGGGGGGGGGGTGGAGGGTCATTCGGAGTGCCGCTGCATGCAAAGCGCCAATAGTTCATCGGATGCCCTAAACCCTAAACCCTAAACCCCAAACCCCAAACCCTAAACCCTAAACCCTTTATACCAGACAGGCCATACACCCCCAGATCCCTCCTCTCAGCCTCCTTGCCGGTCCTTTCCTTCCCACCCTCTTGAAAGCGCGCAGGGGCAACTACAACTACCTCGAGCTCGTAAGCGCAATCTCCAGGACCCATCTCGGGCTCTGACTTTGGAGTTCAATTAGGGTTTAGGGTTTAGGGTTTAGGGTTTAGGGTTTAGGGTTTACAGTTTGTGAGTCGGAGCGAGAAAGAGGGAGTGGGGCACCTTCCCAAGTCTACAATGAAGTGAGTACGCCAACAAGGAAGATCAATCCTCACCCTAGCAAGCTTAAGGTCCGTTCCTGAATTCAAGGGGTATTTGCTCTAAACCCTAAACCCTAAACCTTGAACCCTAAACCCTAAACCCTAAACCCTAAACCCTAAACCCTAAACCCTAAACCCTAAACCCTAAACCCTTGACTTCGGGAGAGGCAGATGGCCTCCCTGAAGCGGGGCCTTCCGAAGATGGACCAGGAGGCAGTGCTGGGCTGACTGGTTTCATATAGGGCGGTTGGAATAACTACGAAGAGTTCCCAAGAATGGGGGGTTTAGGGTTTAGGGTTTAGGGTTTAGGGTTTAGGGAAGATAGGGGTCGGAATAATTGCTACTAATATTCCCTTATGGTCCCTTTGTAATTGTACTATAATGCATCCCCTAAACTTACCCTATTCGAATTATTCAGGCCCCTATATTAGCGTTTTTGGGGGTCTGAGGATTTGGAGTTTCATGGGCGTTTGGTTTGCTATTTAAGGGAGACTTGTTTAGGGGTTCTTTGGGGCTTATAGGGCTTAGGATTCGGAGTTTAAGCGGCTTGGTAGAAGTCTTGTGGGCTTTCTAGGCTTAAGATTGGGAGTTGAGGGGGCCGATGATTTGTTTCTTGGCTTTCTTGGTTTTAGGAGCAGGGGTTTACGGGTTTTTGAGAGGCGAGCGCCACCCAAGTTATGGAATGTAGCCTTTGGTTTAGGGTTCAGGGTTGCTTCAAAAGCAGAACCCTGGGCATGTAATTGAAGGAGCCGAAAACTGTTAGCCATCCTGTTTGTGAAGTTTAGGGTTTACGGACTTTTGGGCTCCTCCATGTTTGGGCACGCGGGTGCACGCATACGGATTGCCGATTTGTATCCAGGTGGCCCGAGACCTAAAGAAGCGCGGTTGCGAGCACACCGTGGCAATCCGGTTGGAGCGATGTTGTGGCAACTCGTCGTTGACTGGCTTCGTTGCCTGACGCTTGCAGGAATTCTTGCCTGAGGATGTCCGAGGAAAATGCTGAACACCCTAAGGCCTTTCACCGTGAGCACGGAACCCAGCGGGCATTCTAAACCCTACAACATGGCATCTTGCTTTGCAGCCACTGTCAATTGTGGAAGCCTGCAGCATGCAGGCTTTGCTTACCTTCGTGCTTCCGCGCTCGGATCCCCACATGCCACTTGGGCAGATGAAGAGAATGCAGTTGCTGACCACGTGAGTAGTTCTAAGGTTCCTTTTTGGGTCCTTATATGATTATAAGGGTGCCATATCATACAGGGGACCCCATAAGGGAACCCTGATTTCGGGAACTGCCCGCATGCACACTGTTGACCTACACATCCAAACACTGCCCCATCAAAAGGGCATTGCGGGATTGCCTCCTTTTGACGAAAGAGAGCCGAGGCGTGTGCTGGAGCCTCCGCCACAGGCATCGGACAGGGACAGCCTACTTGGAGGTTTATGGGTAGTTGCAGGTAGGGTTATAAGTTCCTGAAGTAGGATTATAAGTATAGCTACAATACTTCTGTCCCTGCTGACAACCACCCGTAAGCCTCCAAGTACACATGCCTATACACCCTAAACGTCCCCCAAGCCCAACCCCTTATTAAAGAGACATTTTCAAGCAGGAGTCTGATGAGTCAATGAGCCCAAAACGTTGCTTAGGACCCTGATTCAGCCCTGAGTCCCTACTTTAGCCCTTTAGGGAAGGTTTTTTGTTTTTTAAAGTCTTTCTTCGCATAAAACCCAAGGGTGCATTCAAAATGATACTTTTATTGAAGGGGAGTATAGCCTGTCCTGCATCAACCGTTAAACCCCCCCCCCCCCCCGTGGTCCCTTTGTGAACAGGCTGCAGCTGGAGTGCGACAAACGTCCTCTGAGAGGCCGGAGAGGGAATGGCGTCCTGTCTTCGGCTGTTGCGACTATGGGCTTCTGACATACCTATCTTTGCAAGGGTGCTTGTACCTAAACCCCCAAAGTATGCAAAACAATAGCACTTTTTCTGGGTTCTGGGGTGTTTGTTGCAAGCTTTTGGGGGGTCCCGGTACAAGTTTAGGGCTGTGTCGCTCGTAGGGTTTGGGGTTTTTGGGTGTAAGGGCTCCTACAGCAGTTTAGGGTTCCGTGTTGAGGTTTCCCGACATTGAAGATGCCTTCATTCATCTTGAAGCTTCCTATGGAGCCGCTGTAGCCTCTGCGGTCTGCAGTTCCTCTTTTGTCCGAGCACGTCGGTCCCAAAAGCATCCTACAACCTGTACTCCGCTTCTGGATAGAAGCAAAAGCCTGCACACCGGCTAAGTCTTAAGAGCAACTGGGATCATGAAGTCAGGTATCTCCCGTCATCGGGGCATTGAAGGTATTGGAACCCTAAACCCAAAATCGCCCTAAAACCCTATCTTGGGCCTTTGGCCAAAATCGTGCATAATCAGTGGGCCCACCTCAGAACTCTCAAGGCGACGTTCGGAACGACGTCTGGCACAACTCACGGCCCAAGCCCCAAACCCTAAACCCTAAACCCTAAACCCTAAACCCTAAACCCTAAACCCTAAACCCTAAACCCTAAACCCTAACCCTAAACCCTAAACCCTCAACCCTATAGACGTGCGAGGCAGGCCTCCGTCGCTCGACCAGTCGTTGGCTCCTTAGGGCTCCGGGCAGGGGTTTTCGCAAAGAAGAGGCGGTCTACTGCGCCCCTGAATACATGAATTATGTGTCGATGTCAGATGTATGTGTATGTGTGCATGTATGTATGATACATACATACATGCAGATTTGCACACTTGTGCACATGCACACTTACACACTTTGCATTCAATGCACTTACACACACACACACACACTCACACTCACCAAAAAAAAGCACGCATGCACGCACGCATGGATGCGTGCATGTTCACGCAGGCATGTTATTATTCATGCATGCATGCATTAACACTTCGGCGCGCCCACCCGTCCGCTCGTGCCCGCACCAACGCCCGCGCATGCACGTCCGCAAGCCTGCCTGTGCCCGCATGCCCACCCGCCCGCGCACGCCCAAGCCCACGCACATGCACACCCACTCCCACCCCACACCTCTTAGTCCCACCGTCAATTTACATATAAATAGTTTACATATATATATATATGTACATACATGCATGCATACATACCTACATACCTACATACCTACATACCTACATACCTACATACCTCATACCTACATACGTACACACACACACGCATATATGTATATATATATATACATGTGTATGTATGTAGTGGATGGTATTCTCGCCTCCCCAAACGGCCTTTATAATCTAGGAATTAGGCCGCTATGTTACAGAAGTATGATAAGGGTTGTTTGGTTATCTCAAACCTCCCCTATGTGACGAGGGGATGCCGTGACCAGACATGCGTTGGACAAGCCCACAGACTCCAATACCCCTTAGTTAAGGAAGATTTCTTAACATATAGAAGGGTTCCTCATATGGTTGAAGGAATCTATACATTCCTTAATGAAGGAGTATTGGAGTTTCTGGGAGATTGGCAGAATCGCACGTCTTTGCTATTCATCGCCGTGCACGAGCCACAATGTTCAGGTCTTATGGTCTGTTTCTGTTTGTCAGTCCTGGTGCTGGTATGTGCTGGTGGAAGAGATAGGGCACCTAGGGCTAAGAGCCGAGAGGAAGGCACCTAGCAACGACGAAAGATCATCAAACTGAACCGCAGGGTGTCCTAAGTAATCGAACTTATAACTATGCTTAGCAAACTTTTAAAATGAAGTTATAAGTCCGCTAAGTCGAAGCGGACCTCATGGTATGCGGCATCGGCCATGCTTGCCACAGCCCAGTACTGCAGCACCACCACAGCTGCTATTTCCACTGTATTTCCACCCTTCCAATTCCCACGACAAGACCACCGCCACCGAATCTTCGCAGCTGTTTTCACTGCTGTTCTTCAGGGCTTATATAGGACGGGGGCGAAGCTTGCATAGCAGGCCATGGGCGGGACTATCATGAGTGGTCTCTGCAGTTTGCGTTCGTCTCTGAAGGGAACTGCGTCGCCTGTAGGTAGGCTGCGTGGTGTTTTGCATGATTCCTCTCAGAAGGTTCTGGCGAAGACGCCTCGACCTGTGAATACTCTGCCGAGTCAAGTGCATGTGTCCGGTGATGCTTTCAACACAGCATGGTGTGCGCAGGCTGCAAGGCCGAGAGTTGTTAGGTTGAGGGCCAACCCCAAAACCGGCCGTCTTCAGAAGGATGATGGGGGATTTGCGTATAGGGGGCCTGTCTATCGGATATGATTCAAAACAGTAGCTAAACTGAAAGTCTGTGCTTTCGGACTCTGCAAGATGCCCGCGTTGTTGCGGCTAAACATGAGACCTTTATTTTCCATCCTGTTCCGTGAAGGCGTTCTGCGCGCGCCGTGTCATTGCTGTGTTTTTTCAGAAATTTCAATCAGATCATTCAGTTTGCTTTAGTCGGCTTGGCAGGAGCAGGTCTTGGCTGAGCGCCGCTTCTTTCAGAATCCTTAGCCTTTTTGGGTTTATTGGGTTTCTTAGTAAGGCAGCTAAAAATTGAATTTATAGCTACCCTCCTAAGTGCAGCCCAGTTACGTGATGAGTTCTGTGACAGGGCTCTTCCAAGGCACGGCGATCCCGCCTTAGTAGCTTGCGATTCTATTTTGTGAGGGAGGGTCCAATTTACCTTTGTCATACTGGGGTAACATTTTACATCTTTAAGAATAAGGAATAATAGAAAATTAAATTGTTAGTACTGTCCCAGCCATGAACTAGAATCCTCAAATCCCCTATAAACCCTAAACCCAAAAAATCCAAACCCTAAACCCTAAACCCTAAACCCTAAACCCTAAACCCTAAACCCTAAACCCTAAACCCTAAACCCTAAACCCTAAACCCTAAACCCTAACCAATCGTCAAGGTTCCGCCTCCCCCGCCCGGCTATGTGAAGGGCTTCCCTGTCTCGCCCCCGACCAGCTGCGCACTCGGAACTGAGGATCGATTTAGGGTTTAGGGTTTAGGGTTTAGGGTTTAGGGTTTGACACAGGATGGGTTACTAAAAGGGCACCTGTGCAGAAATCATGTACACACGAGATGCCAATGTATATTTGAGATGCTTCGTGGTCATCCGGCCAGCATGCTCTTGAAACCCGAACCCCTGCATAGGGTTTAGGGTTAGGGTTTAGGGTTTAGGGTTTAACATCTACAGTCCTTGGATTACACCCGATGAACATTCAAACCACAACGTCCAGCTCTCAAAGGCGAAACACACCACAGAGAGAAACTCCAAACGATTTGTGAATGAGAATCTTTGGCCGGTGACACATGGCACATGGACTACTTCCCAAAAACCGAAACTTCGGGTTTAGGGTTTAGGACATTATACGTAGGGTTTATGCTCACCAGAAGCGGTTTGTTGGACTGTGAAGCACCACTGCATAATGATGAAATGGGGCCCATTTGCCGACTTAGAGGCACATGGGCTTGCCTCTGCATACAATGTCTCCGGCCTCCTATCAACGAACCCTTGCCCAAACATCTGTGTTGAGAATGAAGGCCCAAGCGGGCTTGGGGCCAATTTGATGCCTGAACAAGGTGATCTGCGGCCACCTTCGTCCATGTCCTGCGCTGAGTTCCATCAAGGGTTCCCGACGGTCTAGAAGGAAGGTTTGCCAACCGCCAACCTATGTTTTTTTGGTTCAGTTTCTGGCTGGTTCCTGTTCCTGCGTTCGCTTCAGTGCCCCATGGCACAGTTTGGCGAAAGCTCCATTAGCCCGTTACTGTATCAACTTCACAGCTCCCGATTGAATGCAAGCTCCGGCTAGGTTACTTGGTATGATTATACGGTTTTAAGTGCCCTAAATAGGGTTATAAGTATAGTTACCATACTTAACTTATATCCCTACTTACAACTACCCGTTAACCTCCAAGTAGGGCTTTAGTGAGGGTGTGTGCCTCCAAGGGGGTGTGTGGAATCTGTGCACGAATGTCTGTGACGCCACGCCGGCCGAGCTAGGCACAGCATTCCCGGTTTCCATGGGTTTTGCTAATGTTTTGCAGGCCTCCCTAAGCCCTGGTGAGTTAGGGACAGGGACGGCCACGAACGCCACGCGGGATTAAACCAACTTGAAGCAACCCTAAACCCTAAACCCTAACCCAAAATCCCCCACCACAAACTGATCCTTTGTTGCCAACGCCTTTTGGCTCGTCGGACAAGCCCAGCAGCTGGTTGAGCATGTGGAACATCAGGTGAAAAAGCTGTCAGGGCCATCATCTCCGCGGTGTTCTATCCGGCCATACTGAAACACAGCCACCAAACCCCGTCACAGAGACTCGAAGTAAGTTTCTTCGTGGCTGAGGCCTGCTGATCTCTTTGCGACCCCACTTTCCGAACCCCCTACCTATGACCTCTGAGTCCTGAGCCTCCGGCACCGAGCAATTACAACCTAGCCCAAAGCCCACGCCTAGCCTTGGGGGCCGTACTACCCTCGAGCCTGCCATCGAAGGGAGCTGGCCGAGATGTGGATGGCGCCCTCCGCGCCGCATCCGCGAGAAGCACGCCAAGCCAAGGTGCCCTAAGGTACTGGCATGGCTGCCGGCGACAGCACGGACCCTCGGCCCACCGAAGTTCTTTTGAGAGAAGTCATTGCTTCGTTAGAGGCGGTTGCCCCTCCCTATCCCCTCTCTATCACCCTGAAGCCTCAACCCTCTGAAATTCTGGGGCTGGCGTTCTACACGTCATCCACTTCGTTCGTGTTCAAGACAGCCAACACACGAAACGGCAGATTCCTCTTGTTGTCGTCCATGCCCGGGATGGTAACTACTTGGAGGTTCATCATTGGGGGTGGTAATGAGTGAGTAGGGTTTCTGGTAACTATACTTATGACCCTACATGTTGGGTACTTCTAGCCCTACTTTAGCTACCCATGAACCTCCAAGTAGCATAGGGGCACCGAGTAGACAAAGGGACCTTCTTCGGCTTTTAGGTCGATGTGAGGCATCATGATTTGGAAATTTCCAAAAATAGGGTTTAGGGTTTAGGGTTTAGGGTTAGGGGTACCCTAGATAAAAGACCCCCCGACACTACTTGGAGGCTCATGGGAAGTCAGAAGGAGGGTGATAAGTATGGAACATGTAGCCCTATTTATATAGGGCACTTGCAACCCCCTTTTTCGCTACCCATGAACCTGCAAGTATCATCCTTATTTGTATAAGAACCCCCCCCCCCCCCCCCCCCCCACCCTAAACCCAAGTGTGAGAGTCGAAACCCTAAACCCTAAAACCTAAACACCCTTCCAAAAAAAAGCGCACCGGAGCTGTCCAAGGAGCCACCAAAAGAAGCACCGAAGGAGGAAAAGAAGAAAGACAAGGAAAAGAAAAAGAACAAAGCCACGGACTCAGTTGGTGGTTTTCTAAATTAGGGTGGGTGTAGCGGGTTTAGGGTTCAAAAGGGTTTAGGGTTGTTAGTGGTGGGCATTTATGAGGGAATCCTACTACTTGGGTCTATTGTAGGGTCCCCCGAAACCTTCAGAACCCTAAACCCCAAACCCTTATCTTCGTCAACCCCCAGATGCAAAGGACCTGTCGGGCTGTACGGCTATGCGGTCCTGCTTGGAGGTTCACGGTACTTACTAACCACTTATAACTGTACTTATAACCCTACTTATAACACCCCTAAAGGGCCTTGTCCCAATTATAAGTAGGGTGATAAGCACAGTTATAATTGGTTAGTAAGTACCGTGAACCTTCAAGTGAGGTCCATGTTTTCCTTCCTCGCCCATCTTTGTGCGCCCTACCCTACGTAAGGCCTCAAGGGTCCACAAAACAGGATTCTTTCCCTAAACCCTATAACCCCGAAACCCTAAACCCTAAACCCTAAAATATATGCGACGACTCTGCAGCCCCGCCCTGCAGCGCTGCTCAGCTTGAGCTTCAACCTTGGTGCAAGTGGCCTCCCTCGTGGGTGGTCTTTGCACTCCGGATCACGCATCCCCTTGAAGCTTTTTCGACAAACTTCAAGGCTTCAAGCAATTACAGCTTCAAGTTTGCTAGTGGTCTCTCAAGCAGGAGAAAGAGAAGCAAAAAGAGGGCAAGAAGGCTCAGAACCTGTGCCCTGCAGCTTTGTTGACAACAGGCTTTGGGTCTGTAGGGCCCGTTTTGTGATCTGGCATTGCAGGCCCTGTTCTTCACGTATTCCTGAAGACCAAAGCCGAAAAGCCTTCACAACAGTACAGTAGAAGGTTCAGAGGTTGCGCATATCTCCCCCCGGCAGCGTTTTCGACAGAGCAACGCCTGTGCAGGCTGTACCTTGAGAACGAGGGGGATTCTTTCTTGTAATACGGCCACTAAACCCTAAACCCTAAACCCCTGAAGCAGGAGAAGAAGCGGAAAAGCACTGAGCCAGGCGACAAGCCAGGTGTTGAGGCCAAACGCCGCAAAGATGAGCCCCTTGGCAGGTTTAGCTTGGGATGTTCCCCCTTATACTAGCAGTTCTAAAAAGGAATCATAGTACCCCCTATTAGAATCCCAAGGGGAACATTTCGAGGCTTAGGGTCAAGGTTCAGTAGGGTTTAGGGTTTAGGGCTTAGGGTTTAGGGTCTAGGGTTTTTGTGTTTTTGAGGCTTCGCACTCGGATTTTTCATTGTACATATGTATATATATATATATGTACATTGTTGTTATCATTTTTATATCTTCTACGATTCTATGAGTATTATTTCTCATCATTCGGTTTTTGTTTGCCCAGGTTGGCGTGGATCCTTTCAGGTGTGAGGCTTCGGGGGGTAATGCATCCCACCAGCCTGGGCGTGAACACTCTCAGGCTTACTGCTCTTGGCCTTGAAGGGTTTAGGGTTTAGGGTTTAAGGTTTAGGGCTAGGGTTTAGGGTTCGGGATTTAGGGTTCAGGGTTCCGGGTCCTACTGAAAAACACGAAAGGTTGCAGCCTTCCGCACGGTGGCTTGAAGCCTGTTGCACAAAAGGGCGCCGGGCTTAGGGATCAACCGCACCACCCCTGTGAGGGATGCCGAGATCATCGATGTGGAGGTCAAGGACGGCGTTCTAGGGACTCTCCTTACCTGCAGTTTCATGAGTTCTACCTAATCCAGGGGTAGTCACTACTAAACTGCAGGTGAATAGAGTCCTAGGCGGATAACCTCAGACCCCCAACCCGAAACTCTGGGAACCCGCAGAATGAGTATCAAGCGAGGGTGGCCCAGCTAGTGCTCGTATCCACGCACAATGGTTAAAGTCTTCGGAGTTCAGTGGCTCGGAGGCTCACAGGGCATGCGACTAAGCTGCTACTACACTGGGAACTCTAAAAACTATTGAACCCTAAACCCCAGACCCGTGTTGGTTTCGGCAGAAGAAAGCAGTGTGCAATCCTGCACAGTGCCTTGGGGCTCTGGGAGGGTCGGGGATTTGGTAGCTCTCACCTCTGTTGCTCTTACATCTCGCAGGTCTCTGGCTCCCCAACCAAATTGTCTTTCTCTCCTTCAAGCAATATGCACCTGTGTGTGCGCTTCAGACCCATAGAGATTGCAGAACAACATGTTCAATAGGCGCCTCTGCAAAAAGGACCCCCAGGGCAAGGATGACAAGGTGGTGATGTTGCTGTGGAGTGCATGCATCTTCACCTAGCTTTGTTGGACTTCGCCAGTTCAGGGTTTTGGGGTCGATGAAGGCTGGTCGCGCCTGGGTGACTCAAGTGGCTGTGAGTTTGTCTATGCTGTACTGTGTGCCATACTGTTTGGGAGGTTCTCCTTTATCCTAACAGTCCTAATAAGGATTATAGTACGGGGTACAATAATCCCTGTTAAGGGCTTTTAGTATAAGGGGGTCCCATCCATCAATTTAGCCACTACAACTCACCTACAAAGCAATCTTGTGGCAAAGTTCTGTTTGGTCGTCCCTCACTTTGCTTAGAATGCTCCCTGCCTATTTGCACGTGGAATGCGCGCTTCTGCCTATCAGACTTATCAGAACTGTCAGAGGCCGCCGGGAAGGATGGCACAAAGCCTACCAAAGAAGAGGCCATGGCCGGCAAGGCCAAGCAGAAAGAAAAGGCACTCTGCGTGGGATGCGACTACAAGCACGTACCGGGTTACCCTCCCCACAAGCACCTCCTCATCACATCTCACACCATGTTGCGTTACGAGCCGCTGCCGCGGGAATGCTTTGTGTCGCACTTTGCTAGGAACACAAAAAAGACAAGAAGGCGAAAGAGGCCAAGGACTTTGCAACCGGTGCGCACTGTGTGTTTTGAATTTTCTCTTTGGGGCAGTGCGGGCCAGTGGGGAGGGGGTATAGAGTGGAAGACATGAAATACTGTCCTGCGGAGTGCAAGCTTGTGATTATGCCGACATCGAATGGATTGCATGCCGAAGTTGTAGCCTCAAGGTAGTGAGGATTTTGAGACCCATGGTGCCAAGCAGCCATGCGGTCATCACCGGGATCCGTACACGTGGCCTCATGGTCGCCCATGATCCAGACGCGTCGAATCACGTCCCCAACGCACTCACCGCTGCGCCGTGCAAGGGCGCCCATGACGTTCACGGCGCTGCCGTGCCAGATGCTGGGCTCGCCTGCAGCCTCTGCAACAGCCTTGCCTAACGGAGCCATCTGCTTCCCTTTGCAGGCAAGCCTGTCCGAGGGAAAGATGGCCTCGCCCAGCATGTCCATATCCACGACTACAGGCAGTACAGAGGCTGGCACCCCCCAGGCCAAAGGACCAGCATCTGTTCGGGTGAAGGCAGCCGGGCCTGCAACACCACCCAACAGGTCCAGCCGAGCTTCAATCGCAAAGCTCCAGATGCCCTCCCCAAGCGCTGTGCAAACACAGCCCAGCCTGCCGGTGCAATCCGCAAGAGCCGCAGTACCCACGGCTGTGCAGACGCAGCGTGGCGCCCCTGTGCTCGCAAGGTCACCAGCACTCAGCTTTCGCGACATTGGGCCGCAGCGTTCCGCTTCGATCGGGCCCCGGTCACCCTTTGTGTGCCCCAAGTCTCCCGTCACTTCGCCTCGGCAAACACCTGCCTTGGTCGTGACAGAGGCCATGGCGCACTCGAGATCAATGCGAATAGGTGGGGCTGAGAACCTGTCAGAAGCAGACGTCATCCTGTACCTGTTTATGCGCTCGGCAACTTTACTTCCCCTTAATGGACTCAAGAGGGTCATACGCAGGATATATCTTTCAGAGGGCTTCAAGGACCATCCCCTAATGTGTATAAGTGCATTGGGCCCTGAAGGTGTTGGCAGCAGGGGGCTGGGCACACCCTCGGTGCAGAACACGGGGCAGCTCCTTCGAATCTTTGTCATAGTTGGGTAACATTTTACATTTTTAAGGGTACTTAAACCCAATAAGGAATGTACATTTAATTTATAATTAATTAATTATTAATTACTTAAATCATAAATTTAAAATTTCAATACTATCCCAACCATGAACTAGGAATGGTGAGCACTGCGCAGAGCCACGATGTGCAGCCCATGCCTACAGGAGGGAGTTTAAAAATGCCCCTTGGCCAAAGAGTTCGCAGGCCTTTTTTTCGCGCAACCGCGGAAAGTGTGGGTGTATCAAGATTTCTTGAGAGTCTTAGAGCAGAGTTTCACTGCTTGCATCCCAAGATTACCCTGCGCATTTCTCGAGCCTCCGGGTCCCTAAACCCTAAACCCCAAACCCTAAACCCTAAACCCTAAACTCCAGATCATGCATCGCGAAGGTCAGTCGCAGCGCCTCATGCACGCTCTGCAGCAGCCCTGGATGGTATGGAGGCTGTGCTGGGATCAGCAGGTCTACTTGAAGGTTCATGGTACTTACTAACCAACTATAACTGTACTTCCAACCCTACTTATAACTGGGATAACCCCTATAAGGCCCTTAAAAGGGGTGCTACAAGTGGGGTTACAAGTACAGTTATAAGTGGCTAGTAAGTACCTTGAACCTCCAAGATGCTGAGTCTACTGTACCCGCCTAAGAACGAACACCCCCAATTCCTCAACCCCACGAGCTCTCCCTGAGCCTTCTGCTTCGAGGGAACAACTACAAACATACTTAGAGAGAGAGATATGTATATATATATGCATATACACACACATATATATATATATATATATATCTTTATTTGTTTTTTTTTTTTTTGTTTTTGTTTATTTGTTTATTTATTTATTTGTTTATATCTCTATGTACATTTATTTGTTTATGTTTTTTTTTTTGTGGGGCGGGCCGGCGGGTGGGGGGGGGGGTGGTAGGCACTATAGGCTTGAGGGATAAAATTGCATTCAGGGTGCCGGGGGTTGATGGGGATCATTGTCCAAACCCTAAACCCAAAGTATGCATGAACTACTTAAGGCGTATTCCGTTCAGAATGAGGGTTCGTTTCGCTACTCCTCAAAGACCATCTAGGGTTTAGGGCTGGTGAATGCGAAATAAAGGCTTAACGAGCTTAAGCCCTAAACCCGAAACCCTAAACCCTAAACCCTAAACCCTAAACCGGAGGCAGCCTTGCTTCGCCACGTGCAAGCGGACACGTCGCTGAAGAAGCTTGGCATCCGACGTCTGGCCCCCGGCCTGTGACTTGGCAAGTCAACTTGGCATTTAGGGTTTAGGGTTTAGGGTTTATTTAGGGTTTAGGGTTTAGGGTTTAGGGTTTAGGGTCGGTCGCCGATTGTTTAAGCTTTTGTGAGGTAACCTAGCTGGATTTTGGGACACTCTATTGTTTTCCCTAATTGGGTTTACAAGCGACCCTATATATATATATATATACACATCTTTTCAGGGTGTTGAAAGGCCAGCCCAATAACAAAAAACCATGGTTGGGATTCAGGGTCGCAAAGCCTTCCCTACTTCTGAGGGCGGCGCGAGGAAGAACAAGACCATGGTCTCAATTCTCTGCGCATTTAGACCCCAGAAGGCTTCAGCACGAATCCTGTTTAAACCAGCTTCCTAAACCGTTAACCCTAAACCTTAAACCCTAAACCCTAAACCCTAATTGCGCCGCAGCTGCTCGGGGGAGTGCAAGTTCGTAAGTTCGCTTTTGGAACACTGCCATAGTTCTGAATGCCATGTGCTGTCTATAGGCCAACACACGTGACTTCAAACAAGGCCCTTTTGGTTTAGGGTTTAGGGTCTAGGGTCTAGGGTTTAGGGTTTAGGGTTTAGGGTTTAAGGTTTAGCAGTTCAGTTGCAACCAGGTACCTGATCGATGGTCGCCGCGTTCGCCTCGCCTGGGGTGCACAGGCCGAGCTCGTCGCGAGCGAGGAGAAGCTGGCTTGCCAGGCCAGGCTTAGGGTTTAGGGTTTAGGGTTTAGGGTTTAGGGTTTGGGGTTTGGGGTTTAAGGTTTAGGGTTGAGGGTTGAGGGTTGAGGGTTGAGGGTTTAGGGGAACCGGGCGGGAGCATAGCCAAGCTCGTTGCAAAAGGTTTAGGGTTTAGTTTCCGAAAATGGGGGGTACCCTCTTTGAGGGGTTCAAGGGGATTCTTTTCTATTTGGGGTATAAAAGGGGTACCCATGTTTTGGGGAAGACCCCTGTTGCCCACGACCTAGTTAGCGGCTTCTGAGGGCAGCATGGCATTCCTGAATCATGATGCCTAGCATGGTGCACCCCACTACCTAGAGCAACCGCCTATATGTCCGTTAAATTGAATGGTTGGGGAGACAGGGTTGCTTCTCAGCAAACTTCATAAACCGTAATGACCCTAAGCCCCAAACCCTAAACCCCCAAACCCTAAACCCCCAAACCCCAAACCCCAAACCCCAAACCCTAAACCCTAAACCCTAAACCCCTGAACCCTAAACCCCCAAAGCCTAAACCCTAAACCCCCAAACCCTAAACCCTAAGTCCTAAACCCCATCGGGGCGCCTCCTTGGAGGCCGATCCTACCTCCAATGGGGCAGTGCCCTTGGCGAGGTACCTTCGTCAGGCTGCGGGCTGCGGGTCTAGGGCCGCTAGGGTTTAGGGTTTAGGGTTGAGGGTTTAGGGTTGAGGGTTGAGGGTTTAGGGTTTAGGGTTTAGGGCTCTGGCAGTTGTCGGTGGCTTGCAGGCTTGAGTCTTGAGGTACTAGGGTTTAGGGTTACTGCGCCTGCAAGATGCAAGGTTGATTCACGGCGCCTTGGGGGCCACGTCTGCCGAGCCGCATTGAATGAATCCTCAACCTTAGCCTTTCACCCTTGTAATCCAGGGTCTAGGGTTTAGGGTTTAGGGTTTAGGGTTTAGGGTTTAGGGTTTAGGGTTTAGAGATCACTTGGAAGCTCTTGTGACTTAGTAAGTCTACTTGGTATCCCTCTAGAAACCCTTGAATAGTCCCGACATTAACCAGCATACTAACCCTACTTACGAGGTCAAAGGGCTTCCAAATAGGGTTTACGGCTTGGGGCTTCGGGTGATTTCCAAACCCAACCCTAAACCCTAAAGCCGAGCTTCCTGGTTTCGAAGTCCCCAACGTCTGAACGCCTACGTCATACCCTGTGCCCTCAGGGTCCACCCCGCAAATCCCACAAAACAGGTTTCCCTAAACCCTAAACCCTAAACCCGAATCCCTAAACCCCTAAACCCTAAACCCTAAACCCTAAACTGCAGCTCTGCACACCCAACCAGGCCGCAGATGTGAAGGCCTCCCTACAGGCCTCGGCTGTGGCCCGGATCCCACAGGCACTTGGGGGCTTAAGGTCTATGAGGGCTGGGGGTTTAGGGTTTAGGGTTTAGGGTTTAGGGTTTAGGGTTTAGGGTTTAGGGTTAGGATTCAGGGCTTAGGGTTTAGGGCAAAAAGTGGCCCCCCTCTTTAGCTGCGAGGATACTTCGGCCTTTGGACCCAGGCATTGGTTTGGAGGTTTGTTCGGGGCGCCCATGGGAGTTCTCCTGGGTTGGGTAAAGTTTAGGCTTTAGGGGTTTAGGCAAAAAGGGCGTGGTGGGCTGGACCCGTTTCCATGACTCCATGACCATGAGGGATGTGCTCCAAAGTCTCGCAAGGTAGTGAGTCATGACCCTGAAGCGCATCCCCGAAGGGACAACTTTCGTGCCAGCCACTCCGGATCAGGTTTTCCTTTGCAGCTTTCAACTTACAACCAACTTGCAAGCAGATGGGCCCGGAGCAGCAAGCCACACGTAGCTCACAGGCACTTAGGACGCCTCAGACGCCTCATGCGCGAGCCTACAAGCATCGGGCCCTGAATCTGCCGCCTCAGGAGAAGCGTCTGTCCTTCGATGCACCAGGGCTTACAGTGCAGGATCGCGAGAAGGCAGCAGCTTTGCTGCAGGTGCGGCCAAAGCACTTTTGGACATACCGTCCTAGTAGCTTCGGGGTAATCATGGTAAGGTTCGTATGGATGTAAGAGTCTAAGAGTAGAGGAAATAGAATATACAGGAATGAAAGCGAAAACGCTGGCCATTCTTTCTTGCGAAAGACTCCGTTCGCAGCACGGGGTAAGATGATCAGGAGGAGGCTTGCAGCAAGGTTGAAATGCTGTTACTTGGAGGTTCATGGTACTTACTAACAGAAATTATAACTGTACTTATAGCCCTACTTATAATACCCCTAAAGGGCCTTAGAGGGGTTCTCCCAATTATAAGTAGGGTTGTAAGTACAGTGGATGGATGGATGGATGGATGGCACGCAGGGTACGGCTGCCAAAGGGTGCCTTCCCCTCCGCCGTCTCAGGGAGCCTCCGCAAGCGTCATCGGCAACCCTCCAGCAAAGGTTCGAGGTCCCTGACTGGCCACCCCACGCAAGCATCCATGAACTCCCCAGTGCCCGCACAGACGCCGAAGCGCACAGGCCAGACGGCAGTGGATCCTCGAACTGTATGCAAGCACAGGGGCCAGTAGTGAGTCCACGCATCCTCCATTCAAACCCTGCACTCTATAGGCAAAGGCCAGGAATTTCACTGCCAATGCCCAGAGTGAGTGCCCATAACAGTATGGGCTGCGAGGACAAGCCTGCGTGGCAACACTGCGCCAGCAGGCTGTGGAAGCAGTGTAAGTACAGTTATAACTGGTTAGTAAGTACCATGAACCTTCAAGTAACCAATTATAACTGTACTTGTAACCCTACTTAATACCCCTTTTAAGGGCCTTAGAGGGGCTATCCCAATTATAAGAAGTATGGGTCCAGGGAGTGCCAACGACCAACGTTGAAGTCCTCCTACTCTTTGACTTTGGGGCGGCGGGTTTAGGGTTTAGGGTTTAGGGTTTAAGGTTTAGGGTTTAGGGTTACAGGGGCAACACCCAGGTGTGCGTTCCTGTCGTGTCGCGTTGCACTGTCTAGGGCAGTTGCAAGGATGCCTGCGCATTAAAATCTTGCACGCCATGGTGAGGACTGAAGACTGTCTCTGCTGAAGGTGGAAGCTATTTTTGACCTAAACCCGAAACCCTGAGCCCTAAACCCTAAGCCCAGGATCTTCAAACGCGATGCGCCCTGATGAAGCAGGCAGTCGAGGAGGTGGGCTGCACAGGGCGGTTGACGCGGAGATTTCAGTGACCAGATATAGAATGTAGCTGGCCCCAGATGTGCTGTGGTTGTCCCCTAAAGACCCTGCTTTTTGTAGTGGAGGGGAGGGGGGTTGGAGAAGGGGTAACTTCCATTCAATATGGCGACCATGTCCCACACACTGATATGCACGGCGTTTAGCTCAACATGCAGTATGCCTTGAGCGAATTTAGTGCGACCCGCCGGGGCCTTGTGAGCATGTTGTACACGCACAAATGATTCTTCGGTGCGTTCATTCGTAATCAGGACAAGTTGTGAGCTAGGATGGTGTTTAGGTTTTGTGCCACCCTCATACGCAGTGGTAGGCTTGCTCCGCGCCGCCCTCGGAACAAGTTACATACAGTTCAAGGTACTGTTCCTTCTTTGGCAGATACAGGAATAACATAATGATAAACATTGATAAACTAATTTAATGCCAACATGTCATATTCATACCGGATCCGAATAACAGAGCAAAATAGCATACTCATGCCCTTAACACTAAACCCTAAACCCTAAACCCTAAACCCTAAACCCTAAACCCTAAACCCTAAACCCTAAACCCTAAACCCAATAGAACTTGGCGCAGGGGCTCACCGGCTTCTGAGTGTAAAAGTGTCCAAGGCGCGGCTTCGAGCAGAGGCTGCGGAGGCCTACGAGACCCTCGGCCGCAGTGCGCGCGTGCGCGTAGCTTGAGGGCTTTTTCCCGGGCCCCCCAGGGTTTAGGGTTTAGGGTTTAGGGTTTTGGGTTTAGGGTTTGGGGTTTAAACCAATTATATTAAAAGGGCCACTATTCAACATACTTTGGGGTCTTACAGGGGTTTTGGGCTGGTGAGGAGTGTCCATTTTTCAAAGTGCTGGCGCGGACCACAGTCCATTCTTCAGAAAACAAAAGTGCGGATAAGTATTACTGGGGCAGGGCTTAGGGTTTAGGGTTCAGGGTTTAGGATTTAGGGTTTAGCGTTTAGGCTTTAGGGTTCAGGCGTTAGGGTTTAGGGTTTAGGGTTTGGCGGTGTGGCTGCGCCTACAAATTACGTTGCAGGTGCAGCGTTGAGAATGGTGCCCGCGGGACGGATGCAAACTTTGATTGCTCAGGTTTGGTCCTCATGTGTTTGGTACCAACAGAGCGATTACATGAGGTCCCTCAGTTGAGTATCTAGTTGTGATGTCTCTTACGCTATTGCTTCTGGCCTGAAAGTTGTAGGACACTTAAGACGAAAAAGGTACCGTCGTTATTCCCCGGCTTCGTAAAGATTCCAACGCAGTCACTCGGGAGGCGGGGTGAAGATTGCTGCTCAGCACAAGGAAGCGTCGGGAGCAAACCCTAGCCCTAAACCCTAAACCCTAAACCCCAGCAGCAGCCAAGGAAAGGGGTGACATTCGCCTCCTCTGGCTCTCTGGGAGCCTCCTCGCCACTGACAGTGTCGCAAGCGGTGGGCAAGTGGTGCAAGCACCCTGGGCTGCAGAAGCAAAGATTATTCGAGAGTAGGGTTCTCTGGCTTTGTAGGCTTTGTAGGCTTTGTAGGGTTTGTAGGGTTTGTAGGGTTTAGGCTTTGAACTGTCAGGGCGTGTGTTGTAGTAAGTGGCCTCAGGCCCGCAGAACAAAATCAGACTCAGATTTTCGTTGCGGCCGTTCACTGCGTGCCAGGAGCCAGAATCAGGGTTGTCAGGGTATCCGGGTCAGTTGCCGAGGCAAGCAACAGCGGTACCCTAGTTACAACGCCTAGAGACCTGCTTTGGGGCCGCAGTGTATGAACCCATGGTGGAAACAGCAGCAACTGCAAGTATTTGGAGGTTCAGGGTACTTCTAACCCCAACAATATTTGTACTTATAAGCCCCCCCAAGTCCTCTAAGTAGAGTATAAGTAGACTTGAGTTGGGGTTATAAGTACCCATGAACCTCCAAGTATTCATGTTCAAATTAAGGACAACGGTGGCAGAGGCATCGGTCATATTTTGGGAAGTCACATGGGGATGGATAAAGCATTGACTCGGCTGACTATGCACCAGAGCCTCCTGCACCCTTTAATGAAAGAACTTTCCTTAAACTTCAGTTGAACTTCCCCTATGTGTTTTTTGAAACTCTTCCTCAGTTTCGAGTTAAGAGATATGGGGAAACAGGCAAATCATTCTCGACCCCGTAGATGGTTGAGAGTTTAGAGCGCCCTGAACCCTATCCAAAGGCTCTTATGTAGTACCTTGTTGGGCCTACACCCTTAAAGTCTGGGCAGACACGAAGAAAAAGCCGAGGATGGTATACTCAGAAGTAGACTCACAAGTCTTGATCGTTATTTGGTGCTACTCTTGCTGGGGCAGTGCCCAAAGATGGGCAGCAAGTACCCAGAGAGCTCAATGTCAATGCCCCTTAACGACGAAATAACTTAAACCATAGCGAGGATCCCTATAGAATGTAAGGTATAATAAACCTTACTCAAGGGGTGTTGGGCTCGAGGAAATTGGTGTGCGGACCTAAGGAAAGCAGAGCGGCCGGAGTCATGTGTACGCTTGGCAGAGGCAGGTGCTTTGCTTTCAACAGCGACATCTGCAAGTAGGCCGTGCCTACAGTAGCATTGCAGGACACCTTGTTTTGTAAATCCCAAAGGGCTTGAAAAGTCAATGAAGCGTGCTAAGTATGTTGACCTGGTCGGGCTTGCCCGGCCAATCTTCAAGAAACTCCGAACTCGAGTCGTGCAAGTTCCAACAACACCGAGCACTTACTGTGGCTAGAGTTGCGCTGCTTATACTGCTGACTCCTGGCCAACTGAATCAAGAAGTCGCTAGATGAGCTTCCAGGCACAGTGAATGTCCAGGATTCGAGTGGCCAGTTGTCTCAATGATGGCTTTTTCTTGGGCTTCCTGCTATCATTTTGGCCCGTGTTTTTTGGGGTAGCAGAGAAGGGAGCATAGCTGAGAACTGTCCACATGGCCCTAAACCCTGTAGTTGATTTAGGTTTCATGCTACTTAACCCCTACAGCAGAGGCCCCGGACTACTGGGCCCCTAAACCTGCTTGGGCTTGTTCTCCTATCTATGCTGTGGAGTGCGGGAATCCTGCCAGCTCTAAGATGACAGGCCGTCGAGCCGAATCCTTGCCTGCCTTGTGCGAGTGTGGAGAGCCGAAGCCCCTAAACCTTAAAACCACTCAACCCTAAACTCTAACCCTAAACCCTAAACCCTAAACCCTAAACCCCTAAACCCTAAACCCTAAACGACGCCGCCTTAAACCTGTGCAGGCCCTGGCTCGGCTTGAGAGTCGTGGCGCGCTGCAACTGGGCAGCGGTTTAGGGTTTACGGCTTAGAGTGTAGGGTTTAGGGTTTCGGGCTTAGGGCGAGCTAGCCCAAAAGACCTGAAGCAGAAAAGGGTTTAGGGCGAAAGAGGCGGACAGGGGAAAAGGGGAACGCCGCTAGCGCAGAGGTCTCAGGGGTGCCGAAGGAAGAGAGTCGAATCCTCACCTTTCCAAAACCTGAGCCCTACTTGAGTGGCTGGCAGAAATGGCCCCTAAACCCGAAACCCCAAAACCCCAAAATTCCTGGTCCTAAACCCTAAACCCTAAATCCTAAACCCTAGACCCTATGAAACATCGCTGCACAGGAAAACAGTGGAGAGCGACAGCAGCTCGGAGGAGGCCTCGGCTTTAAGCCCAAGCTACAGGGTTTTAGGGTTTAGGGTTTGGGGTTTAGGGTTTAGGGTTTAGGGTTTAGGGTTAGAAACCCTAAACCTCACCTGGCTTGTCCGAGTGTGAGCCACTAAACCCCAAACCCTAAAGCAAGAATGCTTGAAGCCGCTGGTTGGGAGCTCTGGAAGGTCAGTCAAGCCCAAAGCCCTAAACCCTAAACCAGAAACCCTACACCCTAAACCCTAGCCCTAAACCCTAAACCCTATCCTAAACGTTCCTACCAACATGGGTCTGTCGGCACGAGGTTTCCGGTTTGAGAGAAGACATGCGTTGCCCAGGAGGAAGGCTGACCGATGCATGGCTGACATCCCACTGGTGGGCTTAGGACGTCTGAAGACTTAAGGGGGTTTAGGGTTTAGGGTTTAGGGTTTAGGGTTTAGGGTTTAGGGTTTAGGGTTTAGGGTTTAGGGTGTAGCAAACAAAGGGTTTCGGGTTTAGGGTTTAGGGCCTAAATCCCTACCCTCTTCCGTGTGAGCAACCCTATAGCCTCGTGCAAGTTAGAGGTGGCCCGCGCCCCAAAAAGCGTAGCGCCTGGCGGCCTGAAGCTGGAAGCACATGAAGGTGCTGTGTTGGGTGTTTTTGCGGTTTAAGGGGTTTACCTGGGTTTGGGAGTGCTATACTTTAATCCTTATTTTTGGGTTCTGGGTTCCTGTTATAGCTACCTAAGAAGTATAAACTTTTTGCAGGGTCTACTCCAAAGGAAGGGTTACTTCCCTAGCCTAAACCCCAAACCCTAAACCCTAAACCCTAAACCCTAAACCCTAAACCCTAAACCCTAAACCCCAAACCGGGCACAATGTGTGTGGGCGAAGCCAAGAGCTCTGCTGGGCTGCCACGCGGTTTTGAAATGCGGGTCGCTGTTAGACGCCGCGCGCTGGACTTTTCGTCCCAAACTTGAAGCATGTGATAGTCAGGGTTTAGGGTTTAGGGTTGCAAAAGGGTTTAGGAGCCTCCTGTTAAACCAGATCCCGCGCGCTAATTCGAGTGAATTTGCCAGCTGGCAGAGGGACCGCTCAGGCACTGCCCTGTCCGGACCTGCACCCGGAGAGTTATGCAAGGTTTCACGCAATTGACACGTCCTTCAGCGTCGAAGGCACCACTGTACCATAGCAGCTAAAGCAAGTTCCACCCCAACGCCGAACAGTTGCAGAGGGAACGTTTGTTTGAGGGTATAGCATACATGAGATTACAGCTGTTGCGTCCCTGAGTTTTAAGCCCGATCAGCCCGGATCCACCTGGACCCTAGCCTGCGCCCTATGATTCTTACCACAGCCCATCCTCGTCATCCACTGTATGTTGTGTTTTGCGTGTGCTCCGACTCTTTGGTTGTAATATCAAAGCACACGAACACTCGGTATCATAAATAGCTACACTTGGGGGCATCTAGGAAGACACAGGTTGATGGGTTCAAGGGTTCGAGGGTTTAGGGTTTAGGGTTTAGGGTTTAGGGTTGCCTGCATAAAGTCATGGTAAGGCTGCTCTGGACGGTAGGATACACTAGCCGACTGCGGCGCAAATCTCGATCTGGGATTTAGGGTTTATTAAGGGTAAGCACGGCTTACTTTCTTATGCATCAGGCAACTAACTAAACCGAATGTTCCGAAACTTAGAGGGCTCTTACAGGGGCCCTGAATATGGTCCCCAGCCTCCATGAAAGGGTTCTGATATCATCGATGTATGGGCCCTTAATGTGTATTGTATATATTAGGGGGTATATAAGGAATCAGACCAAACCACGAAATGCCCTTTGCTTAAGAGCGCAACCCTAAACCATCCGAAGCCCACCCTTATAAACCCCTATTCCCTACATTTAGGGTTTAGGGTTTATTAGGGTTTAGGGTTAATAAACCCCCTACTCCCTAACCTCCTCAAAGCCTCCCTAAACAGGACGGCGACGCTTCGGCCGAGAAGGGGAAGTTGAGCCAAGGAGATGCCAGTCCGGTCTCAGGCTCCTTGCACAGGAGGGTTGAGGGTTGAGGGTTTAGGGTTTAGGGTTTAGGGGGGTGTGGGGGGGTTCTGCAGGGTTTTGTTGGGGTTTCAGGGCTCTAGGGTTTAGGGTTTAGGGTGGGGTTTTAGGGCTTTAGGAAGTTTAGGGGTTTAGGAAGTCTAGGGTCCTTTAGGGCTACAGGGGTGTCAGGATTCGGGCTTAGTCAAAAGTGGCGAATCCCGAGACAGCCCGCGACGAAGGTGGCCTGAAACAGCTTGGAAATGTTGATGAGCTCCGAAAGCAGCTCGCCGCGGAAAGCCGCCACCTCAGACAAGCCACAGGATGGTTTAACAACTTTACCTGAAGGCTCTAGTGTAGTTCCTTTATGGGTTACTTCGAGGGGCTTCTAGTATACTACTCCCGCAAGGTGCTACATAAGAGCCTCTGGGTAAAGCTCCAGTTCAGTTTTTTTTTTTTTTTTTTTTTTTGGGGGGGGGGGGGGTGTTCTAGAATTTAGGGTTCTCAACCGGCTGCTAGGATGAGCTCGTGGCTTCGGTGTGATGGGGTGGTTGAATCCCCTCCCTAGACATTTTCATCTACCCTACTCCCTGATTTCTTAAACTTGTTCGTGTAAATCATTGTTTGGTATATGAAAGGGGCAGGGGAGTAGTTCCGAGCTAGGTTACGAGACATTTCTGCTACAGCCAAGTTTCGAGTTTAGGGTTCAGGGCGTGTTTAGGGTTTAGGGTTTAGGGTTTAGGGTTCAGGGCGTGGGCTTGGGATACAAGAGGGTTCATGTTGCTTCGAGCGTTTGTCTTGAATTTGGTGAAAGCCGTGCCCATATGTATGCCATGCATGGGCTGAGCCCAATATGTGAAACCTCTGCTAGGGTTGCTGCGAAGAAAGGGTTAGGACGGCTAAGTGTGTGTGTTGCTTTGCAGGGTCAGTCTGACTTCCGTTGCCCCTAAATCTAAACCCTAAACCCTAAACCCTAAACCGCTGAGGAAACCAGCTGCGACTGTGGATTATCAAGGCCAAGCAAGACTGGGAGGAGAGGAAAGGATGCTCGGACGGAGGATCTGGTTTAGGGTTTCGTCTGCGTGGCACAAGTTAGCTGATTTTCGACCATTCAGAAAGCCCTAAGCCCTAAACCCTAAACCCTAAACGCTAAACTCCGCGCAGAGCTCGGCAGAAATCGCTGCGCATTGGAAGCATGTGCAGTTTAACCCAAGGCCATCGCGGCGAAACCAACGAGCAAGAGCCCTCGGCCTGGCTTTACACGCATAGCAGGTTTAGGGTTTGGGGGTTTAGGGGTCTAGGGGTCTTGGGATTTAGGGGGTTAGGGGTTTAGGGGTTCAGGGGTTTAGGCGTTTAGGGGTGTTTTAGGGGTTTAGGGTCTAGGGGTTTAGGGGTTTGGGGGTTTAGGGGGTTCGGGGGTTAGGGTTTAGGGTCAAGGCTCGTTTGTTGAATCGCCTAGGGTTATGCCCATAAATGCGGAACCTTCCAAGGGCACGATTCCCGTTGCTTCTAAGGTACTACATTGCTTCCATCGGCGAGACGCTTGGGCCCAACCGTGACTACCAGGCAGAGGCCAACATCGGAGTCTTGGCGCCCAGACATTTGGAGCCTCAAAGTACGTCAAGAAGTAGCCCAAACCCCCAAAAGGGCCACTTCGTTCAAGCTATACTCCCCATCTAAGGGGTATTGTATTGTCCAGTGGGGTTAAAGGGCCAGCCTATAGTTGCTCCTCCACTCCTTTCACAGCTACAGGTTTGGGGTTTAGGGTTAAACCCTAAACCTGAAACCCTAAACCCTTTCTCTGCACTTCGGTCTTCTTTGGGAGCTCGATCCTTGATGAGACCATTTCCTTCGAGTTAAGGGTTGTTGGCATGTCCTGGCCATCCAATGGCAGCACCAAGGAAAAGGCGTCTTCTCCAGCGTGTTCCGCTGCAAGTGCTTCTGCGGAGGTAAAGTCGCTTTTTTGGGGAGCTGCACGATGTACTAGAGTATTGAGTCTTCTAAATTATGTTTACTTTAAATGGGATTTTCATAAAATTGATATTTTCCCTGTTGTTGATGATGATTCACTACTAAGCAGAATTTTGTTCACGACTCCGACTGCCAATTGTATGGTTCGTATTACCTGGCATGAGATCTGGCCGAGTGACTTGTCAGCGTCAAGTCGTTGCTCCGTGGTGCCCAGGCATGTGGGGACGAAGACTGACGTCGCCCTGAAGTTTGTGCGGTACCCTGCCTTATGGTCATATGGGAGTCTCCGATATTAGGGGTACCTTATTGGGGTCCTTCTTCTCAGGGACTACTACTATTTGGGGGGGGGGTCTATCATAGGGGTCCCTTATTGTCGCAAACTCCCACGTATCATAGCATAGCCTGATTGTAAACCCAGAACTGCTGAAGCCTTAGCCTAAGCAGGCTTTGGCCGGTGGCTAAGGCTCTGATACGCCTGAAAGGTGAAGGGTGACGTGGGGGCTCGGGTATCGGGTGTCAAGGAAATATTTATACAGTGGTCTGCACATGGGTAGTTCCCTAAATTAGGGTCCTGTTTCTAGCAAGGTCCCCTTAAAACGAAGGACCCCCCAAAAAAACTTATTTTAGAGAACTACCCCTAAATAGACAAGGGTTGTTTAGGGGCAATGCAGACTTCGCAATCCGTTGGCGCAAGAACTTGGTGTGGGGCTTGACAGGAAGAGTGTGCACTTGGAGGTTAATGCGAAGTCAAACGTAGGGTTTTAAGTACCCTAAATCGGGTAACAAGTATACTTACTATACTTAGAACCCCTACGTATAACTACCCATGAACCTCCATGAACTTCCAAGTAGGCTTGGAGAGCTTCGTGCATTGATGGTTTCATGAGATTTCAAGAGCGCGGCGAAGGTCTAACAAGATGATGCGGAAGGCGGCAGAGAAGGAGGCATGCTCCCAAACCCCCTCTAACTTGGGATCTTCCCCCTTGTACTAGCAGTCCTTCTTAGGGATTCTAGGGGGTACTAGAATCCCTATTAAATTATTGAGGACTGTTCGTAGAAGGGGCAGCATCCCAACCTATAACCGTTCTTTGTTTGAAAGGAACGCATGGGATATGTGTGGTTATCTTGGAATGTGGCTCCAAGACCCTGCACCCCGCAAAGCAGGTGGAGACTTATCGCAAGTTGGCCAAAGTCGCGGCAAAGGACAAACCCACCTGCCTCAAAGACCCCACTGCACCCTAAGTAAGGAATACTCCCTAAACCCTAAACCCTAAACCCTCAACCCTAAACCTTCAATCAATCATAGTGAGTGTGTATGGGTTAAGTTGTATTCCTTGGTTCAGGAGTTTTGGGGCTCTGGGTGGAACCTGCCCAGAAGCTATGGAGTTCAGGGTTCGACCATCAAGGGGTTTTTGGGGAATTCTTGCATCAGTGTAAGGGGAGTATGAGGGAATACTATGAAGAATCATTCCGAACCCTAAATTATGGTTTTTGGGGCTCGACGAGTCCGGGCTTCCCTTTCGTTCGAAACCCTAAACCCTAAACCCTAAGCCCTAAACCTGTGAGGAGGATCACGAGGGTGCGCAGTACATTATGCTGCCACTTGGCTGCGTCCGTGCGCATTACCAGGTTTGGGGTGCTTTTGCGGGGGTCCTATGCAACGTGCGCGAGGGCATTCGCGAAGTCCGAGACTCCAGACACTCCGAGTTCTTTCCGATAGTCCGTGGTAGCTACCCCAAGAGAGAAATAAACATAGTATGTTGTTTTTGGTTCTAAGGCTGGTACAGCATCTACTTGCTATGAAGGAGCGTAGTCAAAGCATCCCACCATGAAAGTCCCGTCCCTGGAATGCCCAGACCACACCTTCGGGACCTTCTGGGCATACATAATTTAAACCATAGAGGGCGGTCTTTTTTTCCTAAACCCTAACCCGAATATTCGGGGGAAGGATTGCAGGCTGAGCAAAGAGGCAGTAGTCAGTAGTAGGGGCAAAGAGCCCCAAGGACAAGAGCTCTATCAGCCCAAATTCCGAACCCTGTCTGTAGAGCATCGAAATCCGAGGCTTTCTAGTCCAAATAATTAAACAACAAGTAACCCCTAGACCCTAAACCTTGAACCTAAACCCTGAACCCGAACCCCCCCCCCGTAAGATAATTCAGCTGTAAACCCAAACCCTGCATAGGTTAATTAGGGGGTTAGGGGGTTTAGGGTTTAGGGCCCTGCCTGCGCGCCCCTTGCTCGAGGCTCGCGCCTCCGGAGACGTTCGACCATCAGGGGCACTTGTGCCACCTCCTGCGAAAGATAATTCAGCTGCGAATGTGGTTTAGGGTTAAAAAGGCTTAGGGTTCAGGGCTTAGGGCTCCTAATCCAGAACCCTGACTATAGGAACTGCAGAATTGATTCCCCGCGAAAAACCGCCTGCATGTGGGGTTATCCAAGTTTGTGCACCCTTTTGGAGGCTTGGGGTTCAGGCTTAAGGTCTACATCATCGCAAGTCTAAGAATGGCCCTTTTATGTTGACCGAACGATGTGAATTTCGGGGGTTGTTCAGAGTAGCCGTTTCTGTTCCTAAAAGTGTGCTGAGAAGGTCGGGCCAGGAAGGGGGAAGACAAGAGGGGGGAAGTGGGGGGCGGGGCGGGGTTAGTTCAACGCCATGACGAGTATCCTTGCTCAGCTGTTCTTTTTCGGAGTGCCAATGAGCCTCTGCTGGGATTCCCCAGAGAGCCCGGGACCCTTTAGCCAAGGAATTTGCCGTAAACTATATATATATATATGTAGATAGGGATATGGCGTAAACTATATAATATATATATATATGTAGATAGGGATGTTTCCCTGTATGCTAACAATCCTTAATGGGGATTATAGTGTCCCCTAGTAGAATCCCTATTAAGGCATGTTAGTAGAAGGGGGGACATCCCTTTTACGTGTAGGGATCGGTATTGTGATCTAAGGTAGGCTCCTTAATTTAAGGGGTATTGGGCTCCTTGGGTCTTGGTTGTGGATGCCCTAAACCCTAAACCCTAAACCCTAAACCCCTACAGTAAAAACCCTAAATTTGGATGGTAAGGTGCCTGGTCTTCGATCTGCTTAAGTGCGATCTGCGGACGGCTCTGACCAAGACACCTGGCTCAGACCGGTCCCTCAGTCAAGAATCCCTAAACCCCCTAAACCCTAAACCCTAAAAGCATCCCTAAACCCTAAACCCTAATATTCAAGGCTCCTTCCATGGTTGAGGCTCCCTTACATATACCCTGCTTTCTAGCCCTGAACCTTAAGCCATAAAGTTACCAAAAAAATGGCTGCCCTTACTTTATTCGCTGTCTAAAGTCGAAGCACCTATTGGATCGTGTAGCCCTAAACCCTAACCCTAAACCCTTGAGCCCTGAGCCCTACAAGGACCCAGGAAGCCCAATAAGGGTTTACTTGGAAGCCCTTTTGCCTTTGTAAGTTTACTTAGTATCGCCTAGAATAGTCCCCATAGCCCAACTTATCGACCTACCTACTAAGTCAAAACAGCTTCCGCGTAGGGTTTAGGGTTGAATTCTTAGGACAAGCAAGCGTACCTAACACGGCATATCGGGAGAATAGGTAATATGTTAACTTGAGGTGTGCAGTAGGATTCAGGGTCCAGGGCGTACATGCTTAGGATGGGCTCGCGCGGGACCATTTGAGCTCAGGTACGGACAAGGGAAGGGCCTTCCGTTGCAGACGGTCGCACAATACGCCAGGCCTGTTGGGACAAGATTTTGCCGGCTTGTGTGTTCCTATCGCCCCCTTAGGTTTAAGTTTTATTTGTATTTGTATAAAGCCCAAGAAAACATTCACCATATATTTTGGAAGGTTCTAAGGGGAGTATAGACATGAAGTCTAATTCAATGTTTCTTGAGAGCAAGTTGCGCAGGCAATTGTTCCTGGCCCTGCGGTGCCTGCGGAAAATAAAGCTGATTCATGGCCTGGCGCCTACAAGTGTGAGTGTTTAGGGTTTTGGGTTAGGGTTTAGGGTTTTGGGCTTCGGGCTTAGAGTTTGGGATTCTCCCCCTTATGCGAACAGTCCTTAGTCGGGATTATAGCGCCCCCCCTACCCCCCGCGATTATAATCCCTATTGAGGACTGTTAGTATATGGGGGAGCATCCCGAGTGATTGTGCATGTCCGGCTTGGTGGTGCGATATTTTTATGTGCAGACGTGGACGAAGTGCATGCTTAGAAGCCCCAGCAGATCTGGATGATACTCCCTGAGCCCTAAACCTTAAACCCTAGAGCACTAACAGGCTGCACGAAGGAGTAGTCGGAGCTTCCGCCAACCTCAAGCGTGTCGCTGAGAGATTGCCATCTGCACGTCTTGCAGAGGGTTGGAGAGTTGCCCATGAAATTCCTTACCAGGTATCGATTTAGGATAATTGTTAATTTCCCTTATTGTTTAGTATGGAGCCCTGTTTCTAAAAACTTCCAGGGGCTGTTGAAGTCAACACCTAGCTAAGCACTTAGTTCTCAAGTCGTCATGAGCCCCCACTCTCTGCAGATCTCTGCAGCGCGTGGACGATGGGTTCTTCAGATATCGTTGTTTCAGTTCTATTTTGGGGCACCCTTTGGCTACCGTGCTTGGTGACCTCGGCACACCTCACGGCATCTGAGGCGACTTGAAACCCGACAATGCCGCCCGGCGTGTTTCTGGCGTTGCCATGTGTTTTGCGGTGCGTTTGGTGTTTCAGCGCACGTCCAACACTCCACTGACAGGGTTCAAAGTTTAGGCTTGAGAGCTCTTCGCCAAGAGCGTCTGATTTCAGAGGGCGCAGGACAGCCACTCATGAAGGGGATGTGAGAGACATGCTTCATGTTAGGTGCTCATAACGCTGAGCAAGACGGAGATCAAGCTGTGCGACTTTGGATCAGCCATGGACGTGGGCGAGGCACGCAGCAGAGAGTGTCACAAGTCATGCAGCCCACCGTGCAAAGGCACGTAGGCACGATGCCCAAACAGCCGTCCCTCGTGGAAACAGGTTTTTGTATGAGCGCCTCGGCGTGCGTCTCCCAGAGAACGTTAGACACTGCAGTTGAGGCTTGAGCGACGAAAGCAGACCCCAACCCCACAACAGGGCTAACATGGGATATTGAACATACCTTGCCTAAGCGGCGGAGAGGCGGTGAAGACACCGTATCTGCAGCCCCGCTTCTATCGAGCGCCAGAGGTTATTCTCGGCAGTGGGCGGCGTGGCTGAACACATATGTTTCTGTACATAGAATATTTCGTATATACAATCTAACATAACGCAGTATGAGAAGAATATATATGTATATATATATATATATATGTATACACGTATTATAACAGAATAAACAAGAATAGAATAAGATTGTATAGAATAGAATAGAATAATACATACACATATATACTATTGCGGGTGGTTTTAGGATTCTAGGTTTTTTTGGGTTTGGGGTTTTAGAGTTTTGGGTTTGGGGTTTTAGGGTTTTGGGTTTTTGGGGTGGTTTTAGTGGTTCTAGGGTTTTAGGGTTTGAGGGTTGTAGGGTTTTAGGGTTAAGGATGAATCAAGGTTGCGACTTGGATGGTGCCCTTGGAACCCAAACAGCCCAGCACGCTCTGATTAAGGAGGTTTACGGTTTAGGGTTTAGGGTTTAGGGTGTAGGTTTAGGGTTTGAGTACGCCTTACATCAATGGACCCCCGGATGTTGGGATGTTGCCCCTTCTACTAACCGTCCTTAATAGGTATTCTAGTAGCCCCAGGATAATCCCTAAAGGATTGTTGGTAGAAGGGGCCTGGTTTAAGCCAGATTTTCCTAAGGGGCCTGGTTTAAGCCAGGATTTCCTTAAGTATAACTGAGGAGGCTCTTGGCCCCAAAACCTGAACCTGGAGAGCTTCGTATGGCTGGTCCCTTAACATTGTTTAGAGGGATCTGAAGTATGGGCCCTTATTATGAATAGCATATTTAAGGGTTATATAACAAGGAGCCCAAGTCAAGGGACCATAATTACTTAGAACCCTAAACCCTAAAAAAAGACTAAACGTTTAACCCGAAACCCTACACAAAAAACTAGTCCCCAAACCCTAAACCCTAGAAATTGTGTGGGAATTCCAGGTATCACACACAGATCCTGAACCCTAAACCCTAAACCCTAAACCCTAAACCCTAGACAGGTATGACACGCAGATCGACCTCTGGAGTTCGGGCGTCACCCTCTTCGAGTTGAGCTGCACCCTGGCCGCCACCGCGTCGCTGGGGTTTGGGTGTAGAAGGGTTTCGGGTTTAGGGTTTAGGGTTTAGGGCTTCGGGTTCAGGATTTAGGATTTAGGGTTTAGGGTTTCGGGTTTCGGGTTTAGGGTTCAGGATTTAGGGCTTGGGGTTTAGGGTTCAGGAATTAGGGTTTAGGGTTTAGGGTTTCGAGTTTTAGGTTTTAGGGTTTAGGGTTTAGGAACCTAGAGAGCCCACTGCTCCTCAAATTTGAGAGTTATATATACCGTAAACTATAGGGGGACCCTCAGTATGAGTTTAAGGTAGACTCCTGAATTAAAGGATATTTTGGTGGCTCTTCTGATAAGCCTGTGCTGGGGCAGTCTCTGGCAAAGCAAACCTGAAAGGGGCCCGGCTGCCAGGGGTTTGAGTCCTGCCTCAGAGGCTGTGCCCAGTTAAACCATACCGGGATCCTTAGTATGATTCAATAACCCTAAACCCTAAACCCCTTAATGAAGGGGTCTTGGGCTCTTTGTGTAACCACCCCAAAGCCGGATTGGAGAGAACGCAGCCACTGAGGTCATGCCTCGAGGGCTGGGTTTAGGGTTTAGGGTTTAGGATTTAGGGTTTACGGTTTAGGGTTTAGGGTTTCGGGTTTCGGGTTCAGGGTTCGGGGTTTAGGGTTTGGGGTTTGGGATTTGGGGTTCGGTTTGGATGGATTTAGCTTGGGAGCTCTGGGTTTGGGTCGAGAGTTTGTTTCCTGAGCCCGCAAAGACCCGAAGAGCATGTTGCAGATGGGGTTTAGGGTTAAGGGTTTCTCCGTTGCTGCATCAATCTGTGTCTAAGCATGTGCATATACTGATGAGATGCCTTCTCAGCTGTCTAACTGCTGATTTCTATTTTGCATTCAATCCTTGTACATATGTGAATATATATATATATATATATATATATATATGTATACGTATACATATACATATACATATACATATATGCTTTGTATGTACACATTCTCTATATATATATATATGTATAGATATAGTCTTTCTTTGTTTGTGTTTTCTGTATATAAATAAAGTCTTAGAAACACACACACACACACACACACACACACACACACACGCACACACACACACACACACACACACACACACACCTCTCTCTAAAATTAGTATGCCAGCAGGCGGCAAGATCCTTTTCACGGGGAAGTCGAACAACTCGATGGTGCGGCAGATGCTGGAGGCGAAGCTCTTAAACTTGGAGTTGCAAGGGAGTCAAAAACCCTAACCCTAAACTCTAAACCCTAAACCCTTAAACCCTAAAACCTAAACCCTAAAAAAGACCTTACCTATGGCAGCAGGTACACCTTTCTTCTGTTCATGCAGGGTTCTCGTTCAGCCTCGCGGCCGCTTCTCGTGTGGTTTCCGTGGGTCCGCTAAGCTTTTGTGGGTTTTGGTGGGTATCCCTTAGGGTTTAGGGTTTAGGGTCTAGGGTTTAGGGTCCTGCGTCAGAGCTTCAAGGGAAGCGCCCTGTACCTTCGCTCAAAGGAGCGTGGTTTGGGCAGGTAAGAGTCCCTTTGAAATCAGGGTCAATTCAGCAGAGGCAAACCCTTCAGAATTTCGTTGAATCTGTGTCTAGTTGCGAACTTCGGGCTCAAAGTTCTCAAGCTGCTACTGTAGCTTTGCTGCGGTGCCCCCAACCCGGCGCGCACCTCTGCGCCCTTCCGCCAGGTGTCTGGCGCCTTTCCGAAGCGACTGGCTACCAAAGGTGAGTTCCACGCGAAGCACTTCAATTCCGAAGGCCAGCCCGGTCCGTACTTCGCCTTCGCAAGTAGGCGATGCACAAGAACTGGCAAACTTTTGTGTATGCATTGGGGCAAGATGCAAGTCTGTGACCATGTTCGTGTGTGTGAGGAAGGTATTGCGCATAGTTTGTGGCAAAGACAGCAGCAGGGACACAGGCACGGCTTCAAACCCAAAGCCCAAAACAGGTGAGTTCCTTCTTCATGATCCCACGTCCATCACTGGCATTCGACACTTGGACTTGAAACCGGAGGCAGCGTTTATAGAGCTTCCTTGAGGGTTTAGGGTTGGGTTCCAGGCTTAATCTCAAGCTGATGCCTTAAGCGTGACAGCAGCTTCTGGGTCTCTGCATGCCCTTTTTGAGTAGTTGCTTCTGAACCCCAAAAAATAGACAATATTCTTCCTCATAAGGGAAATATGGGGACTATTGTTTTTTTGTTTGTATTCTTTGGGGTTCTTAAGCAAATGGTAGTTTTTGAGTAGGCAAAATCAGTGGCACCAAGGGCCCTGGTGGCGCTAGCTTGAGGGGAGGCTTCTGAGAAGAGGAGCCGATTTCAGGGTTGAAGCGTCATGCCACTTAGGGGACATCCTGCCCATGAAGCGGTACGAGAAGGTCCGCCAGCCAGACTCTAGGACGCGATTGAGAAGCGTTTCTTCAGGTGGAGTTCCTGGGCTAGACATCGCCATCTTGCTTCAGGTTGGTTAAGCCGAGGTAGCTGACGACAGGCGACGTCAGAGGCGCTGTGTTTAGGTCGTGGGAGGTGAAGCTCTACTTTGAAGATTCACGGAGAGAATGCCGAAAAGCAGCAAGCCGACTATCTAGGCCGCCTATCTAGATCTCGAGGGAGCCCCCCCCCCCCCCCCCCCCCACCCGCCCCGCGCAATCCAAAGGAGAAAACCCGGTGCGCCATGGTTGATGTGGGCCCAGGTTCAGGTCCGATAAATACATCAAGCCTTACACACATTCATCTATTTTTTTATATCTAAACTTACACAGAAATACAAAAATTATGGTTTGGCTTGGTTTTTCTTGAGTGTGCACTGCGCGTGCGGCTGCAAGTCCAGTTGGTGGCAAGCCTTTGGCCCCGGAGCAGAAGCAACCCTAAACCCTAAACCCTAAACCCTAAACCCTAAACCCTATATAAACCCTAAACCCTTCAGTCACCCCGTAAGTTCAGAGGAGCCAACATCGCCAGATAGAGCAGTCAGAGCTCTGCATCAGGATGCGGAGTCGGTTGCACCCCTTCTTCGTTTCATAAACCCTAAATCTTAGACCCCGAACCCTGGTTTCGGGTTTTGGGGTTAGGGTTGAGGTTTACTTCCTCTCTGCCAAACCCTAAACATCTTTGGAAATCCGAGCCTTGCACCCTAAATCCCTAAACCAAGGTGGGCAACATGCTGGACCAGGTGTTCAAGAACCCCCCGCCGAACTCGGCACCTCGCTTTATGCCTTGTGGCCTTTGTTTGCCAAGGCTTGCATGAAATCCTTCGCTTCTTTTGGGACATAACCATGGACCAAGTCCTACCCTTCAATGCTCCAAAGTCTATAGACATCAACCTTGCAGAGCTCACTGACTCCAGATTAGTCCCTATGAACTCCTCTGCCCTGGGAGTTAGACGGATCAGATTAGTCAATATTTTCCAGGGGGTTTTAAAGGCCAACCTAGTAGAGTCTGTTGGCAAGTACAAGTTCAATGTGCATGTTCATATACATCTCTCTCTCTAAATAAAACCTATATATACATGTACACACACACACACATATATATATATGTATATATCTCTGTGTGTGTTTATATTTATATTTATATTTATTTATCTGTTCATTTTTTCGTTAATTTATACATATATATATATATATATTTATATTTATAGATAGACGTACACATACATACGTTTATGACAGAATGCATGCATACATAGTCATGGGCAGCACAGCCCTTGGCCCCCTTGCGAGCCGAGCTGAGGACCCGAAGACCCAGGAGCGGTTGATGCCGCGGGTGGCGGACCTCGTCGCGAAACTGCTCGTCCTGGACCCGGCGGTGCCTTGGTTTGGGGTTTAGGGTTTGAGGTTTAGGTTTCGGGGTTCGGGTTTCGGGTTTAGGTTTTAGGGTTTAGGGTGGCTTAGGGAGGAGGGGGGGGGTTCGGGGTGAGGGTGTTAGGTTTGGTCTAGAGTTGGGGATTCGGGGCTTGAAATGCTAGGTAAGAGTTGTTCGGGATGCCTCCGGCTTTGAGGTTCATGGGTAGCTACAGGCGTTATATGTGCCCAAAATAGGGCTAAACAAAGGAAAGCTGCCATAGTTTTGCAACCCTACGTTATAACTACCCACATGAACCGCCAAGTACGAAGGGCTCTTTCAACGAACCCTAAACCCTCAGGCTATTTGTTTTTGGGCTTGCTGGGGGCCCAGGAGCGGCTAACGCCCGAAGACGCCCTGGCCCATCCCTTCTTTCAGAAGGACAAGTGAGGTCGGGTTTAGGGTTTAGCTAGGGTTCAGGGTTCAGGGTTCAGGGTTTAGGGTTTAGGGTTTAGGGTTTAGGGTTCAGGGTTCAGGGTTTAGGGTTTAGGGTGTAGGGTGTTCGGGCATAGGGTTGAAAGGTGTTGGGGTTTAGGCTTTCAGGTCTATGCTTCGGGTTGTGGGGGCAGAAGGGGTGTTTTGGGAGGCTTCTGGGATTCCCTTCTCAGCAGCTCTTTGAGTGCAGGAATCTTTCAAACCCCCAGATGCAACCACAAATTCGGCTTCAGGCGCAGGGCTACGGGTCTTTGTCCTTCGGCATGTCTTGCAAGCGGCTACACGCAAGCTTTGCAGACCTTCGGTCTGGGCTTTAGGGTAGTGTGTAGCACAAGGCAACTCCCTATTACTAGAATCTTTGCCTCTGTAAGCCGCGTCTGCACACGGCCACAGAAACCCACACAGCAGCCCAGATGGGCAGCCCTGGCATGCTTTCAAAACCTCATGTTCTAGCTGCCCCGTGGAAGGGGAGTGTCACATGCCTCCGTGCGGGGTGTGTGTAGGCGCTCGGCCCCATACCGTTTGTTTGCTCACGACACCATGCGCCCAATGCAAGCAGGTCGGTGGCATGGTCAAAGATGCCGTGAGTGAGTCGCCTCCATCGATATGTTCGGCCCTCTTGTAGTCGTCGGGTTCGCAGGAGACTGGGGTGTCCACCGCAATTAAAACATTTAAAGCATCTCAAGCCCTGCTACTTGCCGTCTTAGTCATGCCAAGCACTTTGCGCTTCCATTCCATAGAGCCACTTAGTTGTATGCTGGCCTCATGCCCGATCGTTTACTTCGTCACGACTTCCAGAAGATATCTTGGGTTTTCCGAATTAGGGGTACCTTCGTGGGGTCCTTACTATCAGGGGGATCCTACTATTTGGGGGACTATAATAAGGGGTCCCTTATTTTCGTAAACCCCCATCTACTTCCACTATCACTTCTATATGGGCATCCCCGAGGTTTGAGTTGCAAGCAAGCGACCAGACGAGGTGAGAGAACAAGGCCTTGCTTCTGCGGGCTTGACGCATGCCCAGCTTAGGATTAGGGTTAGGGTTTAGGGCTTACGGTAGTGGCAACATGTAGCGTGGCTAAGCAGTAGTATGAACCAGCTTGGTCGTAGGAGCAAGGATTGCAGCAGCTCAGCTTTGCAAGTCGATGGATAGGCGCCTCCGACGTCTCACGCATCCAGCGTCGGCCGTCTTGAGCGCACGTCCTTCTGCTGGGCTAGGCTGCGTGCGTTCGTGGTTTGCGCACTCTGCAACACATGTAACATGAATTCACACATCCACCAGCCTCTGTCTATCAACTTGAGAAATGCCCCTTCTGAGTTGATCTCAGTCTCGGGTGGTTACATGGAGGTTCATGGGTAGTTACAAGCAGGGCGACAAGCGCCCTAAACAGGGTTCTAGGTATAGTTACTCTACTTCTACTCCTAATCATAGCTTCCCATTAACCTCCAAGTAGGTGACTTTGGTGTCTTTGTAAACCTCCGCCTTTTGACCGTAGATTAGAGGGCAGCTTGGCTCCTGGCGCGTGGCTTAAGGCCCATTCGCAAACCTGCGTCGCGTGAAGCTTCTTGGATTCTCATGGGTACTTATAAGTTCTGAGTACCCTCAATAAAGGTATATATGTATGTAGTTACCATCTAACTCTGCTTCTAACTACCCAAATTAGCCTCCAAGCAGGGCTACACACATGCATGCTTCTTGTCTCTATGTATGAGGTAGCATTCAATCAGCACACAGAGAATAGACTCAACAGATTGAACCGGGCAAACTCAGAAAAGTGAAGCGGCTGGGATGTTAGGCTTCAGAGCAGTCCCAGTATCAGAAGCGTCCAGACGCGCCGATGCTGTGAGGTGCCCTAGGGCAAGGGCTCGGCAAAGCGATGGAACAAAAGGGTGGTCGTAGTTGAACGACGTGGGGGTTTAGGGTTTAGGGTTTACATCAAGTCCGGTTTCAAAAAAAGGGTTTAGGGTTTGAGGTTTTGGGTTTCGGGTGGGTTCTACTTGGCTCTTCGTTGAAGTCTGGTTTGCGTGTCGGTCCTTTAATCCGGAGGAGTAGTGGTGGGTACATCACCCATAATAACGGCTTCAGAGGCATCACTGCAGTCAAGGCAAACAACTACACACACACACAGATATGCATATATATATGTATACATATATACATATCTATATATATATATATATATAATATCAATGTCGGACGTATGGAGCCGGCGATCCATGACTGAAGCCAACGCAACATCTAAATTCGCAACTGCTCGCACAGACGTCACTGCCCTCGTCACAGCATGAACACCCGCAGTGAAGTGGTAGCATGCAATTGTCCCGACAGAACCACGTCAACTGTACAGGGAGTCAGGCGAATACTAGTCTTAATAGTACTGGGGTCAGAGTTGTCGTTAAGCATCGCTTGCAGCTATACAGCTATGCTGCCTAATGCAGCACTTGAACCAAGTGAGCTTTCCCCAATCTCGGGGGCTTCTGTTTTCCCTAAACCTCAACCCTAAACCCTAAACCCTAAATCTGAGGAAAAAGCAGCTCGGCGTTGCTTCGCCACCTTCACGGTTCGGATCCCATTTGCTGTCCTAGCACTGTGTGCAGGGGTGGCAGGGTGAGGACACAAAGAATCCGAATGTAGAACCCTAAATCCTGAACCCTAATATGGAATATGGGGGGGTCGTTTACTAATAATGTTATCTTACGGTCCCTTTCCCCCCATGATTGTGCCCCTTTGGGTTTAGGGTTTAGGGTTTAGGGTTTAGGGTTTAGGGTTTAGGGTTTAGGCTTAGGGTTTGTAGGTTGTTGTTCTGAGGCCACCCTGGCAACCTAGACCAAAAAGTGCGCAAGACAGGTCTAGGCTAGTAGACCCTAAGCAAAACGTGTGAAGATCGACACCAATATGTCAGGGGGACTCCGGTCCACGTAGGGTTTAGGGTTTATACAGGGTTTCGCTGCGGGCCTGCCTCTGCACGCAAGGAAGAAGAGTTCCTCATGCTGCAATGCACCAGGGTGGGCGACTTAGCATGAACGACCTCAGCGACTTGAGCAGCATTTCCCCCCAGCCGGTGTGTGCAAAAAAAGGGTTTGGAGGCAGGGCAGCTTCACACCTAAACCCTAAACCCGAAACCCTAAATCCTTGGCTGTCCTGGCGAGGATCCTCTCCAGTTCTTCACAGTCTCCCAAGTCCCCCAGGCCCCGTGCTCGGATGGGTCATTCTTAGGGGTTTAGGGTTTAGGGTTTAGGGTTGAGGGCTTAGGTTTTGGGGTTTCTTTACAAAGTAGGTCCTTCTTGGAGTATGTGGAGACTTTGTTAGTAGTGCGTAGTTAAGGATATCTTTTTAATCTGCAAGGCCGGTCCTTCTTGGAGGATGGGGAGACTTGGTAAGTAGAAGGTAGTTCTAATAGGTGGGTTGTATGAAATGGGATAGCCCTACTTAGGGGCCCTTTTTGGGGCACTTCCAACTCGAATTTCCACCTACGCTTCAGGTCCCTTGATCCTAAAAGTTTAGGGCTTAAGCCTTCGACTCTTACACTCCCGCGAGGGTTTCGGACGGAGGGTTTAAGGGCGAGAGGCTCGAGGGCTTATAAGAACCCAAGGGTGCTGGCTCACTTGCCGCTATGTGCGCAATTCTTGCCATCTGCTTCCTGCTTAAAACCCCCCCGAGACAATATCATTATTTTTATGCTTGTATTTGTGGGGGATTCTTAAGCAAATAGTAGCCATGGCTTTGTCACGTAGGGGTCGGGATTTGAGTCGCGTTTTGCTGGCAGCCAGCAGGCCCAGTTTCAAAAGGATAGCACGGGCCCTGCGAGATCAAATTTTTGCCCTGAAAGCCCCAAAGCGCTTGTTTCTGTAGGGTGATGGCTTCAGAACCCTCAGCACTACCCCCTAAGCCCTGCGATGCGGATTCGCCCCAGCTGTGAAGGGTAAACCCTAAACCCTATACGCGTTGGAACATCTCTAAATCCTGGTCCTAAACATTCCTGAGCCCCAAACCGCTTCTTTCTGTCGCTTTTCCTGTGTCATCGCGCCCTAAACCCTAAACCCTAAACCCTAAACCCTAAACCCTAAACCCTAAACCCTAAACCCTAAACCGCCTCGGGGTCTTATTCTGCACCCTGAAGCCTTCCGAATGTTTAGGGCTTAGGGACCTTCACCAGGAACCAGAGGAGGCCCTTTTTCTTTTGGGGTTTAGGGTTTTGGGTTTAGGTTTTAGGGTTTAGGGTTTAGGGTTCCTTTATAAGCCCCTTTAAACCCGAAAAGGGTACCCTTTTCCGACCTAGGGTCTAGTTTAGGGCTTAAGGCTTGGGGTGTTTAGGGTGTAGGGTACCCAAGGAGCACACTTTCGACCCGAAATCTGGAATATACCGTAAATCATACCAAGGGTCCCCATTTGGCTTAAGGTCAATTCCTCAATTCAGGGGTCGCGGGCTCTCTGGGCAAAGGGGAGCACCCTAAACCCTAAACCCTAAACCCTAAACCCTAAACCCTAAACCCTGGAGGGTTCTGCTCTCAGGAAGCCAGCCCAGTCCGCCAGCTCCTGAGCCAGCAGGGCGATTCGCACTCGGTCTGAAGGCCCTCAACCCTGCAGGTAAACCCTAAACCCTAAACCCTACACCCTACACCCTAAGCCCTAAACCCTAAACCCTAAGCCCTAAGCCCTAAGCCCTAAACCCTAAACCCTAAACCCTAAACCCTACACCTGGACCCCTAAACTCTAAAGCTGTAGATCCTGAACTCGAAACCTTCGCATGCCAAGGGCAGTGGCTCCCTGTGGGAGAGCATCATGGGCTGGTGCCGATCTCAAATGAACCCAGGGTTTAGGGTTTAGGGTTTAGGGTTTAGGGTTTAGGGTTTTGGGGGCTAAGGGTGTTGAGGTCTTCATGGGTTGTAGGGATTCGGGGTTCTGGAGGTCAGGCTGCTTTTCGGAGCATCAAGCACCTTTTTTTCTCCTAAACTGCCTATAAAGCCTTGTGGCTCCGAACCCAGGGAGCAGCCCACGTCCCTTTTTTCCTTAACTTCAGCTCCTTAAACCAGTTCTACAGGTCCTTGTACTCTGGTTTGTAGGGTATCTTTCCTGAATTACTAGTGGGCTCAGTGTGGGTTCTTCCGATATTAGCTTATTGGGGTCCTTATTAACAGGGAATCCTATGATTTGGGGATGTATATTAAGGGTCCTCTCTAACCCTAAACCCTAAACCCTAAACCCTAAACCCTAAACCCTAAACCCTAAACCCTAAACCCGCATGTGGGTTCTTCCCACACGGCACCTCTGGCGGCCTGAGGTTCAACCCTGCCCCCGCGCAGGTGGCGCCGATCGCGGCTGCAAGGAGCCCCGGAACTTGCATGTTTAGGGGTACGGGGTAGGGGGGGGTGGGGTTTAGGGTTTAGGGTTTAGGGTTCAGGGTTCAGGGTTTAGGGTCTAGGGTTTCGGGTTCAGGGTTCAGGGTTTAGGGTTAGGGGGATAGGGGGTAGTGGGTAGTGGGGGGGGGGGGGGGGGGGGGGGGGGGGTGGGGACTATGTGCAGAGGCAGCAAGGCGGTGCGGGCGCCCTTTTTTTCGACCTGCAATGCTCCGATTCGGGCAGCTTTTTTTGAAGTTTGAGTTGGGTTCTCATTGAATGATGGCAGATGTGCCTCCTTCAAGGGGAATTGGGCTCCCTTTGATGGGTTGTCATGGTTGTAGGCTGGCTTGAGGGCTTTAGGGCAGCAGCCTCCGCCTGCGTTGATCTCCCTCAGCGCAGAAGCCCGATGCCTGTGTAGTAAGGGCCGTGACCCTACATGCAAAGCCCACGCTGGAGAAGAAAAGCAACTTAAGAAAAACTACTGGCCCACACCGACAAGGTCGAGCCCAGTGCCTCCTCGTCCCCACTCAAGCCGCGCACATCTCCAAAGATTTCCTCTTCGAGGTCGAAGATTTTCCTGGTTTAGGGTTTAGGGTTTAGGGTTTCGGGCAGCTTGTTCCATTGCACCAGATCGCAGCTGAAATACTCATATTTTGTGGGTCTCGAGCTCACCTTTCCCAAATCTCCCGACTATTGAAACACTTGGGTGCCGAACGTGTTTTTGTGGTGCAAAGGGGGAGGGGCCCCGCCTGAAACGACATCTCTGTACATGTCGATTGTGACGGCAGGAGAAAATCACACCGTCGCCCTTGGCATCACATTTTCGGCCTGTCAGGGCCCCTAAGCCCTAAACCATAGACCCTAAACCCCAAACATCCCCGAGGTTCGGAAACCCGTGCAGGCCCGATGAGCCTCCTTCGCCACCACAGACGATGTTCCCAGCACCGGTGCCACAGGCCACGTTCAGTGCACATGCACATGCAGGATGCCGACGTGCCCTTACTCCCGTTTTGAGCGCTTGGGGTATGTTGTGGTGCCTTATAATCAATATAAGTGCAGAAAAAACACCTGCCTTTGCAATTCCAGGTGCTGCACAACCTGGACATAGGGGCCAAGGAGTCCTTTAGAGTACTGCACCTCCCTCTATTGGGCCGAACCCACTATAGAGCCCTTGGGTCTTGTGACTAAGAGGCCGTCCACGGCCGATAATCAGAATTGAAGGAGGAGCTACATGTTGCGAATAGGTTGATGGGCTTCTGGGTTTGTGTCCTGGCTACACCCACAGGCAAGAGGACGTCCTATGAGGTCATCAATTGCTGCTGACCCTTTAATGTTTTGTTTGTGTTTTTATTGCCTCTTAGTGGCAATTCACGGAAAAAAGTTTGGCAAGTAGCTATGTATTTAGTGTTGATCTTCCTAGTTGAAGACTTAGGGTTCAGTTTAGTCTTCGGGCCTCAGGACGTATGGGTCTTTGGCTTTCTCTTCAACTTAGGAATACTTGGCAGAAAGAGAGATATTGAGAGGCAGAGTGCAGAACAATGCAGAACATAAACACCTTCAAACCCTCAAGCGTAGGTGCACATGGTGACAACGATGGCCTCGCCAGAGAAGATGACCACGCCAGTTCGATGGCCGCGCCGTCCTCGGCATCCTTTTTACGTGGAGTGGTATGGGGTGGCGATTTGCTTGACGCCCCGGATGATCCCAATCAGCAAGTCATGGAAGTCCCTTGAAAAACGAGAGTCCTGGAATCCTTTCTGATGCTAGTTAATCTGTTGTGTCATGCCGTATAACCCTCAAACTTGAGCTGCGCACCTTGCCACACTTCTGAGGCCAGTGCGGGCGTACCCACTGCCACCCCCACAGGTGCCACAGGCTCGCAGCAGTTCATATGTGCTTCGTGCTCTGCGAAGCTCTAGGGGTAGGTATGTGGGCTCTTAATCAAGCCCCTTACCTTCTCTAAAGGGTTCTGAAGTATGGGCTGTTGGGTTGTATATACCATGTACCTACCCTAAGACTTTCGGTTGTCTGTGCCCCTTTTGAAGTCAGCTTGCTGCAGCGTCAGGGAGCCGAGCCCTAAACCCTAAACCCTAAACCCTAAACCCGAGATGTACGGAGTTTCGTCTAAGGAATGGGCTTGGTTTCGTCTGGCGGGGAGGGGGTACTTCCAGCGGGGCTCCCAAACCTCGTGGAGGTCACTTGCCGGAAGCATTTTGAATCCTTCTTTTTTGAGTTAAATGACACAAGTTCCTTCTTTTGAGTTAAATGACACAAGTTCATTTTAGACTTGTCTTGGAAACTACATCAAACACAGCCAAACCATGCCAAAACGATAGCAAATCCCTAGCAACATCTGCTAGCCTCCCAGGGTCCCTAACATGTGCCATGTGTCCTTCTGTTTGGGGTGTGACCCTAAACCCTAAACCCTAAACCCTAAACCCTAAACCCTAAACCCTAAACCCTAAACCCTAAACCCTGACAGAATGGCCAAAACAGCAAACTTAACCTGGCTCCGCATGTGTTTTGCGGCGGCAGGGGGCTTTGAAGCACTCGCACAGCATATGTCTGTTTTGGAGGTCCATGGTACTTCAAATAGGGTTCCATGTATAGATGCCAAGATGAAAACTCTACTTAGAACTTCCTATGAACCTCCAAGTATACCATCCCATGGCTATGCGGCTATACCCTTAGCCTGTACCTAGCCCTGGTATACTTTTGCCCTGAAGTGGGGCTGGTCTGCTCAGGCAAAGAACTCTATCCCTAATCCATAAATCCTTAAACCACGCGTTGCCAGCTACTGCAGAGATTTGAAACGTTAAATTCTGTCTTGGAGACGTTAA